>CM076607.1:66858695-66914848 GCA_038502775.1 Hippodamia convergens | reverse complement strand
GAATCCTTAATTGGTCCAAAACAGATCTGGAGGGACTAGACAGAAGAATACGAACAACATTCACACAGAACGGCATGCTACATCCAAAATCGGCAACAGAGAGGCTTTACTTACCCAGAACAGAAGGAGGACGTGGGTTGAGCAGCTTGCAACACATCTGTCTGAAAGAGGAAAAAAAAATTAGAGATTATTTCAGGGAGAACAACTTACCTGTACATCAATGGATATCGGCCCAGTTCGCTGAAACACACAACGAGCAGGACGCAGGAAAGACCCACCTGCAAAATTAAGACAGAGCTGGAAACAAAAGCCTTACACGGAAGATTCTACACAAGTTTACACCAACCAGATGTAGATATAAAGAACTCAAATACCTACCTGGTACAAGGCTACCTATTTCCCCAGACGGAAGGAACAGTCCTGGCCATCCAAGACCAGGTTGTCCCAACCAGAACATATGTGAAGCATATTTTAAAACAACAAGTGGAATCCACTAAATGCAGGATGTGCAAACACGGCCGAAGAAACTATCCAGCACCTGTCCTCAGGATGCTCCACAATAGCAGGCACGAAATATCTCAGCAGGCATGACAATATGGGTAAAGTCGTTCATCACTACTATGCCTCCAAAAACAACTAGTCCAACACTTCACACCACACCACATATATAAACCACAAACTATAGTAGAGAACGAACAGCACAAAATTATACTGGGATCTGGCAATCACAACAGACAGAGGTGTGGAACACAATAGACCGGACATGGTGGTATGGGGATAACAAAAGAAGACCGTCATTATTATTGACTTTGCTGTGCCGCAAGATAACAACCTAGCGAAAAGCTATGCCGAAAAAATATCCAAATATGAGGCACTAGCACAGCAAATGAAGGACATGTGGAGGCTCAAAGCAGTGACTATAATGCCCCTAATAATAAGCGTGAATGGCCTCGTACACCGTAAGACCACTCAACATCTAAATGAACTGGACCTGCCGCACAACACCATCCCGTGGACGCAGAAAGCAGTAATCCTGGGAACTGTCAGCATAGTGAGAAAAATAATATATCCCCACTAGCTCACGGAGGTACTCTTGGCGCGTGCGCCCGGGTATCACGGCTACCACGAAAAGTGTGAAATTAAAAAAAAAAAATATATAGATATATATATATATATATATAAGACTGATTCAAAAAAAATCGACCTCTTTTGTTTTCACGAAACCCCCCCCTAATTATCTTTAGGGTATCGAAAAAAGACCTCTGTGAAAATATCAGCTCCAAATAATAACATTTAGAGGTCGCTCATCAATTATTTCTATTTTGCCTACTAATAGCAGGAAAAAATTTCTTTTTTCAATAAAAATTCCTAGAACACAAACCAATATACGGATTTCTTTGTGTGATACATTTTCGTGTAGGCAATCAAATACACTACAAATATGTCCCTTTCGATTTTTGATAAAATGGCCTCTTCAAAAGTTATTCGATTCGATGCTAATATTGAGGTATTTTTGAAGAAAAAAATTATTAAAAAAAAACGACTTTACTTGTTTTCACACGCAACCCGCCTTCTATTATCTTCAGGCATCGACAAAAGGCGTCTGTGAAAATATTAGCTTTGAATATCAATATTTAGAGGTCGCTCATCGATGGTTTCTATTTTAGCTGCTGATGGCAGGAAAAAAAATTCTTTTTTCAATAAAAAATTTTTTGTTCACGAACTAATAGACGGATTCCTCTGTATGATACATTTTGGTGTAGGGAACTAGATACTCTACGAGAATGTTCCATACGATATCTCGATAAAACCACTCGTTCAAAAATTATTTGAACTTTTTTTCCAAAACAACTCAATATAAGTTATTAATATAGAGATATTTTTGAAGAAAAAGTTCGAATAACTTTTGAACGAGCGGTTTTATCGAAATATCGTATGAGACAGCATCTAATTCCCTACACTAATATGTATCACGCAGTGAAAACCGTCAAATAGTTTCGTGAAGAAAAATTTTTTTAATGAAAAAAGAAAATTTTTTCCTGCTATCAACAGCGGAAAATAGAAATCATCGCTGAGCGACCTCTAAATATTAATATTCAAAGCTAATATCTTCACAGACGACTTTTTTCGATACCCTGAAGATAATCAGAAATGGAGTTTCGTGAAAACAAAACAGAATCGATGTTTTTGAATAATTTTTTTATTCAAAAATACCTCAATATTAGCATTGAATCGAATAACTTTTGAAGGGGCCGTTTTATCGAAATATCGTAAGAAACATTTCTGTAGAGTATCTGATTGTCTACACGAAAATGTATCACACAATGAAATCCGTCTATTGGTTTCTGCTCTAGGAATTTTTTATTGAAAAAAGAAATTTTTTCCTGCTATTAGTAGGGAAAATAGAAATAATTGATGAGCGACCTCTAAATAATATTATTATGAAGCTGATATTTTCAAAGAGGCCTCTTTTCGATACCCTGAAGATAATTAGGGGGGGGTTTCGTGAAAACAAAAAATGGTCGATTTTTTTGAAACAGTCTAATATATATATATAAACTGGTAAGAAAATATTTATCGCAATTAATTCAAAGTAGAATGTTATCCGGATGTTCGAGTTTCCTTGATCGAACATCCTGATAACATTCTACTATATAATATATATATATATATATATAAATATATATATATATATATACTACAGGTGTACCAAGTTCGACGGCCTATTAGGCGTTTCTGGAGAACTAGACTTATTTGAAATCGGAAAATTTGGATTATGATATTGTTTGACATTATCTACCGAGCTAAAATATTCTTGGAGCCTGACCACTTTCAGTTATACAGGGAGCGAAAAAAAAATTTTCAAAATTTTATTTTTCTGTTTTTTCTTTTTGAATTTGATAGAATATGCAATTCTGAATACATTCGTACTCAAATCGTTGCATTCGTCGAAATACTTTCAAAAATATCGAGAAAAATCTGAAGAAAAAGAGAGAAAAGGGTATTCGGTATTATGTTTGTTATTCCTAATCTACATATCTTAAGCACAAACCGTTTTCACATTTTTGAAGTCAAAGACTGTGGAAATATTGTACATTTTTAAAAATTTGAAAACTCATCACAGGTGTTCCAAATGTTGGGTCAAAAATTGGGATCAAGATTGGCCCATAACTTTCGTTTTTCAAATTAGAACCCTATTTTTTATGATTGCGTTGGATTGTATGAAGAAAAATGATGATAGTGTTCTAACATGTTAATGCTCCTAAAATTGATAATTTTTGAGTCATTTAGGATTTTCTGATTTTATGTGGTACGTAGCGTCAAAATTCATTTAATCTGTTTCATATCAACTATGACCTTGGTCATAGAAGATGAATTATTCCACTAATGACACACACTTGAATACATCCATACTAAAATCGTTGCATTCGTCAAAATACTTTCCGAAATATACAAAAAAACTGAACAAAAAAGGTAGATAAGAGTATTCGGTATAATGTTTGCTATTTCTAATCTAGATATCTTGACCACAACCCGTTTTCACACGTTTTTGTAGTCGAAGACAGTGGAAATATATTTTACATATTTAGAATTTTGAAAAACTCGTCACAGGGTGTTCTAA
Organism: Hippodamia convergens; assembly: GCA_038502775.1. Classification (NCBI taxonomy): domain Eukaryota; kingdom Metazoa; phylum Arthropoda; class Insecta; order Coleoptera; family Coccinellidae; genus Hippodamia; species Hippodamia convergens. The sequence goes on along the minus strand of CM076607.1, from coordinate 66,911,226 downwards.
ATGTTTGGTCAAAAATTGTATCAAGATTGGCCCATAACTTTCGTTTTTCAAATTAGAACCCTATTTTTTTATGATTGCGTTGGATTCTGCGAAGAAAGATGATGATAATGTTCTATCATGTTGATACTTCTAAAATTTATAATTCTTGAGTTATTTAGTATTTTCTGATTCCATGTCGTACATTGCGTCAAATTAATAAAATCTGTTTCATAACAACAATAATGAATGAATTGAACAAAAAGGTGTGTCACTAGTGAGTTATTGAATTAATTTATCTTCTATGACCAAGGTCATAGTTGATATGAAACAGATTTAATGAATTTGACGCTACGTACGACATAACATCAGAAAATCTTAAATAACTTGAGAATTATCAATTTTAGGAGCATGAACATTTCAAAACATTATCATCATTTTTCTTTGTACAATCCAACGCAATCATAAAAAAATAGGGTTCTAATTTGAAAAACGAAAGTTATGGGCCAATCTTGATCCCAATTTTTGACTCAATATTTGGAACACCCTGTGATGAGTTTTTCAAAATTCTAGAAATTACAATATTTCCACATTCTTCGACTTCAAATGTGGAAACGGTTCATGCTTAAGATATCTAGATTAGGAATAACAAACATAATACCGAATACTCTTTTCTCTCTTTTAATTCAGGTTTTTTCGATATTTTTGAAAGTATTTCGACGAATGCAACGATTTGAGTACGAATGTATTCAGAAATTGCATACTCTATCAAATTCAAAAAGAAAAAAACAGGAAAAAAAAATTTTGAAAATTTTTTTTCGCTCCTGTCCCTATAACTGAAAGTGGTCAGGCTCCAAGAATATTTTAGCTCGGTAGATAATGTCAAACAATATCATAATCCCAATCTTCAGATTTCAAATAAGTCTAGTTCTCCAGAAACGCCTAATAGGCCGTCGAACTTGGTACACAATGTATATATATACAGGGTGTTTCATCATAAACTGGACAAACTCATATGACGTATAGAGAACATCATCGGAATCATTTTTTTCTTATGACATATTTCCCGTTTTCGAAGCATAAGGGAGATACACGGTGTTTAATGTCATTTTCGAGCGTTATTATATTGAGTGTGGTCGGTTATGTATAAAGACTGGAAGTAATGGTTTCTTGTCATAACGTAGTATTTTTGGATGCTTTCATTCAGAAATGGTGTAGAGCTCCGAAAAAAAATTACAAAATGGCGGAAAACCTGCAATGTTCGTGATTTTTTTTTCGGTTGCCAAATTGACTTTCATTTCCTAAATTAGCACAATTTTTTAAGGATATCTGTGAAAAAATTTTTTCAAAAATCGAACACAACTTTTTTTTCACATGTCTACAGCGAAAAAAAAATTTCACTCGAAATTGATGAAATTTTTCACACAATTGTACTTACTTTTATACCTAACACGAATATGAAACAGAATCGAAAAATATCAAACGGTTTCGTTTTTACAGCCATTCAAATGTCCCGTTCGAATATCTGAAATAATAAAAAAACATGACACAGCTTGTGTTCTTAGGCCCATAATTTTTGAATTTGTATGTCGAAACATTCAGATTGCAAAATGAATTAAAAAAAATCAGTGAAACTTTATTGAGAGTTGAACTCCCTACTCTGAGTTAAGTACCTATTAAAATAAATGTGGAATCTGAATTGAGACTGTTCAAAGGTTTTTAATTTTCGTTGCCAAGCAATGGCAGCTCATAGAATTTGACAGAGTATTTGAATTTAACTGAATATAATAATGCAAGTATCTTGAAACCAATTTATGCAGTTTGAGTAGAAATTGGCGGTTAATACTTCCCAGATATTAATGGCATGACATTATTGCGGAAATTTCTACGAATAATTCCACAATTTCACAAACGCAACAAAAAAAACCTATTAGTATAAAATTTATTCATAATTCGTTCTCAAAAAATATGCCATTTCTCCGGATACACTTTCTCGACCTTTTCGCCACACTATCCACCGCTGAACGAACCATTTCCGGGTTCGGCGAATCTCTTCGGCGGCTGATTCGATTCTTTGAATCAGTTCTTCTCTCGAAGTCACTGGAGCTCGCTTATCATAAACAAGACTCTTCATATGACCCCAGAAATAAAAATCCATAGGTGTAAGATCTGGAGAACGAGGAGGCCATGCGACAGGTCCCAATCGGCCGATCCATCGGCGAGGGTATTGAGAGTCTAAAAATTCTCGTACACTCCTCACTGTGTGAGCAGGGCAAACCATCATGCTGGTACCATATTCCTTGAAAGTGACTCAAAGGAATATCTTCCAATAGATCGGGCAGAGTTTCCCTCAAAAATTGATTATAGCCATTTCCAGTCAATGTTTCAGGAAGAATGTACGGTCCTACAATGAATCCATCCTTCATTCCCGCCAAACATTGACAGAAAATCTCTTCTGGCTATTTTTTGCTACTGTTGCATGTGGATTTTCCCTTTGCCATATTATATTATTTTTGTTGTTGAAGAAACCATCTCTGTGGAATGTTGCTTCATCCGTAAACAGTATGAGACGTAGGAAATTTCCTATTCTCACGTGTCCTTCTTAAAATAAATTCACAGAATTCTTTCCTCTTCTCAAAATCACCTTCTTCTAAGGTTTGACATGAACGGAAATGGTACGGATGGTAGCTATTTCTTTTCAAAACTCTCCATACAGTGGATTTACTCTTATTCACACTTGGATGATTTGCTAGAGTTCTCGTTGATACCATCGGATTTCACTCACTAAATCCAGGATACGTTCTTCGTTATTTCGGATTGTTTCCTTCTTCTTGCGGTGAAGAATACCTTCTTTACGTAATTTACGCACTGTTTCTATGAAAGTTTTAAAATTAGGTACGTTTCGGCTTGGAAATCTGCGAGCGTAAATTTCCCTTGCTTTTCTCCCTGAGGCATTCGCTTCATAATAAGCCTGAACCATATCATTTTTTTCTGAAAGTGAATATTTCATTTTCGTTTGCTAACAAGTCGTTTCAATATACTCGAATTATTCAGTAAAATTCAAATAACCTGTCAAATTCTATCAGCTACTGTTACTCGGCAACGAAAATTAATATACTCAGAACCTTAGAACAGACTCATATTTCACATTAATACTTAACTCAGAGTAGGGAGTTCAACTCTCAGTGAAGTTTCACTGATTTTTTTTTAAATTCATTTTGCAATCTGGAATGTTTCGACATACAAATTCAAAAATTATGGGCCTAAGAACACAAGCTGTGTCATGTTTTTTTATTATTTCAGATATTCGAACGGGACATTTGAATGGCTGTAAAAACGAAACCGTTTGATATTTTTCGATTCTGTTTTCATATTCGTGTTAGGTATAGAAGTAAGTACAATCGTGAAAAATTTCATCAATTTCGAGTGAAATTTTTTTTCGCTGTAGACATGTAAAAAAAAAGTTGTGTTCGATTTTTGAAAAAATTTTTTCACAGATATCCTTTAAAAATTGTGCTTATTTAGGATATGAAAATCAATTTGGCAACCGAAAAAAAAAAATCACGAACATTGCAGGTTTTCCGCCATTTTGTAATTTTTTTTTCGGAGCTCTACACCATTTCTGAATGAAGCATCCAAAAATACTACGATATGACAAGAAACCATTACTTCCAGTCTTATACATAACCGACCACACTCAATATAATAACGCTCGAAAATGACATTAAACACCGTGTAGCTCCCTTATGCTTCGAAAACGGGAAATATGTCATAAGAAAAAAATGATTCTCCCGATGTTCTCTATACGTCATATGAGTTTGTCCAGTTTATGATGAAACACCCTGTATATTGTTATGGAATCGAAAATACAATTCAATATTTATATTTGTTCAAAATTACTTCAAAAGGATACCTTATACATTACCTGGTTAAAAATATATAACAAATACATGCATCAAAATTCAAAAGTTTCAAAACTTCAATTTATTGTATTCATTTCATTAAAATTCAATTCAAAATTCTCATTGTTAACATTACATGTATCAGTAGTAGGTATTTTCTGAATTCTCAGTTCATTTCCATTTATCGTTGGTTTGTTAATTGCTGAAATTGAAAGATTTAGATAAGAAAAATGTAAATAGATTCTATGAAATTGTATTTAGCATGTAGTATTAGAAATCAAGATTGTATAGAATATTTTTGGGGAGAAAAACCAGGGAAACGGGAGAGAAAAGTGAATTGAGATTTTGATTTGAGTTGTGGTAGTTGGAGAGGAATATAAAAAATATCATATAAGAATTATAGGAGAATTAGTCAAATATTATAGAAGTATTATCGAATATATCAAGTGTTATCCATATTCAAGAGAGAAGTTATAATTCAGAAGGTTCATTACCAAATATAAAAAGGAACATTAATTGGACAGTGCGATTGGCAGAATCAGAGCTGGTGTGAAGTATTTGGAAGGAGCGGTGTAATTTGTTTGAACAGAGTGAAATAACAGTGAGTAAAAGTGTAAATAACGAAAGACATAATTGACTTAACCTCTAAATTGAACTTCATTTAAAATCATAGACAAACCATAGAAGTAGGATAATTTTTCTTAGTGTAGTTTTTAGACAATTGTATTTAGAAATCAATTTTTTAATATTCAATATTTGTTTTCTGTAAAAGAAATTATATTATTTTTAAAATTGTAGATTCAAAATCTTTCAATTTCAATAAAATTTATTAGGAACTCTCAATTGAGATAAGAGGAGCCTGGCAAATTTCAAAATTCAGATTTATCAAAATTTGTAGTTTGAAACAAATTTCAATAAAATTCAATTCGAATAGAAAGGATCATCAAGCTACCATAACAATATATTATATATATATATATATATATATATATATATATATATCAGAGAATAGATTCTTGGGATAGCAGCAGATTGGATGAATTACTCTTTTTCCTTTATAGCTTAAGCTTTCGATAACTTTATTTTTATCTTCTTCAGAAGCACTACAAACATCGACAAAGTGAGATATACATGTAAAATGGAATAAATATAACAAACTTACAGGATTTGAGATTATAAAATTCAAAGGTGTTCATATATCAGAATATCGACATATATATATATTTGAAAACCATGAGAAGTTCGGACGAAAACGAAAAATATATTTTTTTTTGGATTGATAAATGTCAGTATTGACAAATATCATTGATATTTCTTGGCGATGTTACTGAAATGATTCAAAGGAGTGATCGTTTACAAATTGAGGATTGGTTTTAATTATTCTATCGATCTCTACTAAATTAGCATAAATTGAACTGAGATCTTCTACATCTCGTCTATTATTCATAGAATTTGGTTCTTGTATAATATGAATCATTTCTAAATATTTTCTCGTCCACATTTTACTTTCAAACTCTAGGATTTTGATATTACTATAATCCATATGGTGACCTGTTTGATTTTCATGTACAGCAAGTGCACAAGCTGTGATTTTTCTTTTCGAATCACTTTTATGTGATGTTATCCTCTTGGATAAGGTTCTCTTTGTTTCACCGATGTATACCAAGTCGCAGTTGGTGCAAGGTATCCTGTACACAATGTTGGATTGGCTAGTTATAGATGTTTTATCCTTTAATTTTATGTACAATGATTTGGTTGTTCTAATATTTTGTAGGGCCACCAGAGTATTTTCAGTTTTTAGTATTTTGGCCAATTTTTTAGTAAATCCTTCAATATGTGGTAGGATAAGGACTCTCTTCTGATGTTGAACTCCATCAATTAGTTCTTCACCAGTTTCGATCTGTGGTATTTCCTCAATTTGACGTTGTGAATTTGGGGTAGTGAAGATAATTTTGTTCAATAATCTTTCTGGATAGTTATTTTCTTTCATTAATTTGAAAAGTTTTGATAAATTATCTTTCAGCAGAGATTGATGGGATAATTTTGTCACTCTGGTTTTCAAATTTTGTAACAAATTCAATTTCATCGACATTGGATGGTAAGATTTGAAATGAATGTATCGTCCTGATGAAATTGGTTTTCTATACCAGTCAGTGATGACAGTATTACCGTTTCTGATAACTAAGGTATCTAAGAATGGGACAGAATTATTGGATTCTTTTTCGATGGTGAACTGGATATTAGGATGATAGTTGTTGAAAATTTGAAGTACAGAGTCTTCTTCGCCGATAGGTATTGATAGAATTAGATCGTCCACAAATTTTTTACAGAATGGTATTTCAAAAGGTAATTGCGGAATACATTTGTCAAGAAGTTCATCCATAACATATTGAGCAATTGTTGGTGATAGTATAGATCCCATAGGAGTTCCAATCAATTGTTTATAATATTGGTTGTTAAAGGTGAAATAGGTAGATTCAAATAAAATTGTGAGTAGCTCTAAGAATTTTTCTTTAGGTATTTTGCAACAGGGTTCAATCTTGTGCCAATTGTAAGAAATGCTATCTTTAGCAGATTCAACTAGGATGTTGGTGAAGAGCGAGATCACATCTAAGCTTATTATTTGATAGTTATCTGGAATTTGAACATTGTTAATGAATTCAGCAAAATGAAAAGAGTCTTTAACATAGTAAGGATTGTCAGTTCTATAGGCTGTTGTTAAAATGTCCTTTATAAATTGTGCCAATCGTGAACTTGGACTTCGAATTGATGAAATTATTGGACGCAAGGATAAAAGTGGTTTGTGGATCTTTGGTAATCCATAGAATTTAGGGCATAAAGCATCATAGGTCATCAAAGAGCGAGCTTCTTGTTGAGTTATGAAATTTTTGTTCTTAAGTTCTGTGATATGTTTGTTTATCTTCTGTTCAATTGTGCTTGTGGGATCCCTAGGTATAATTTTATAAAAAGTACTGTCGTTGAGTTGTTGGTTTGCTAAATCTATATAGTCTGATTTATTCATCAATACAGTTACACCTCCTTTATCAGAAATCGTTGTTATGAGATCTGGGTGGTTCCGTAAGAAGTCCTTCGTTTTATTTTCGAGATTAACCAAGTAATTTCTAGTTGGAGTATTTGGTTGCTGTATGAAATTGGTAATAATATTAGTGGCTTTAGCTCTCACGATATCCTTTTCTTTTTTGCTTCTTCCAGGGTTGTTCGACTCAACCAACGCCATCAGTCTTGGTAATGATACATCTTTCTTCGATGGTGGTAATGAAAATTTCGGGCCTAGAGATAAGAACATTTTAACTTCATCAGGTATATCAGTACTTGATACGTTCTTGAACCATTTTTCTTGAAACATAATTGTTTGATTTTGTGATTCTTGAAGGTGTTGAAATTTTCTAATATTTGATTCTCGTTTCTTATAGAAAAATCTATTGAATTTGATATCATCTCTGCGTTTGAATTCAATCCATAAGTGTTCAGGTAACATGGTATTGATAGAATTTGTTAGTAAAACTTGTCTATTCTTGAGGTAAACCAAATTTTTGTAAGTAATATTGAGTTGAAAGTTGATAATTCTGTAGCATAATCTGTCCATAAAGTTCTTCGTTTGTTGTCCTGTTTTCGAGTCTTTGTATTGCATCATGGTTTCTAATTGTCTGATGTTCCCTTCAAGATATTTGGGAAAGAGGCCATTAGATTTACATCTGATGAGAAAAATCACCCTATTCTTTAATGAAGATATTTTTCTAGAGTTGTTAGAATACTCCTTGAGGTCCTGCATAGTTTGTCTGCCATATATGTTGCCGATATCTTGGTAGAATCCCATTTATGTATCAATATATACAAGAAATGAAGTCTTTGCTGATATAGTTGAAACAGAGAATAGATTCTTGGGATAGCAGCTATCCCAAGAATCTATTCTCTGTTTCAACTATATCAGCAAAGACTTCATTTCTTGTATATATATATATATCTATATATATATTTACATCCCTACGCGTATAGCTCCTCCCTCAAGAATCCAGCAATAGGTCTTCCCCCAGAAGTGATTCAATCAGTACGCTCCGGTAAAATGGATACTTCGGGATCTGATGATGGCCTGCCCGAAGAAATATTAGCAGCTTCTTTTGAAGCGAGTTTAAATTTGTTACCGGCCAAGTCGAAGATAAAATATGAGAAGCAATATTCAGAATTCATTGATTAGTGTAATTCTAAAAAGGTTCAACCGAGGAAGGAGGAAGTGTTTTCGGCGTATTTGTTGGAAATGTCCAAAATTTGGAGACCAAACACATTATGGTCCCGATATTCAATGATAAAGAGTGTTTGTAAACTGAAACAGGATTTGGATATTGGAAAATTCCATAAATTAACTGCCTTCATTAAACGACAGAATATAGGATTTCGTCCAAAAAAGGCCAAAACTTTTAATGAAGAGGAAATAACAAAATTCATGAGTGAGGCATCTGATGAAATTTACTTGATGATGAAGTTGGTAACAATTTTTGGATTAGCTGGTGCCTGCAGACGAGAGGAACTTACAAAACTCACCATCGACGATATAGATCAAGGCTGTCCAACACGCAGCCCGCGGGCCGCATGCGGCCCGCGACCTAATTTTTTGTGGCCCGCAGAGGGGCACTGGAAATCACCAAAGCGAAAAAACCTCTTAAAATGGCATAACAGTTTAGTGAAACAAAAATGCCGAAAATTCGAAGCAGCCTCTATATCGCATCAAACGATTGCAAGACGGGTAGACAATATTGATCAATATAGGTATATCTAAAAAACTGTATAACTCAGTTGAAAAGTGTGAGTATTTTTCGCTATCCTTAGTTGAAAGTACTGATCTATCGGATATGATCCAGGTTGTAATTTTTGTTAGAAACGTTCATAGGAGATGCTTGATTTCGAATGGTACAACCAAGGGTACGGATTTTGAAGCTGTGAATAAGGTGCTATCAGACCACGGGGTGTCCATGAAATCGGAATTGCAGGACTCTTGAAATAAAACCACATAAACAGTCAACAGTCTTGTGATACATTGTATTGTTCACCAAGAGGCGCAATGTGGAAAATTGTCAAATCAAATGGATGTCATGAAAGTAGTTGTTGAAATAACTAACATTATGCGAGAGGGCAATCGTTCTTTGAAAATTTTGAGATTTTCGAGCCGAAGCGGAAGTTACATATGGCGAACTGTTACTTCACCCCACCATCCTTTGAAGAAATGAAGGATTTTATTTTGAAGAAGTTTCATATCAACTTCGGATAAAATGCATCGAAAATACTGCAGAAGGAGTCGAAAATAGGTTTAGCGAATTTCAAAAAAGTGTAAGAAAAGTTTCAGTGTTTGCTCAGCCCCTTCAGAATGTACACCTTCAACTGGAATCGAAACTTAAGGCTTACAGTGGGTTTTATGATGGGAAGCACATATCTGAAAAAGCAGCATTAAGCTACAAATTTTTGTATTGCGGCCCTCCGCACCGGAATGTTTAAAAAATGTGTCCCTTGGGGTACGTGAAGTTGGACAGCCCTGATATAGATGATAAAGGAGACTTGATTATCGTCAATATTAAGGACTCCAAAAATCATTCACCAAGATCGTTTGTTATATCCCAAGACACCAATAATGGATATTTTCTGAACATATACAGAAAATATATGAATTTACGTCCAAAGGAAATACCTCATCGCCAAATTTTCATAAAGTATAATCGGGGAAAATGTAAGATTCAACCTGTCGGAATCAATACAATAGGAAAAATACCGTCCGAAATTGCAGCTTACTTACGCCTACAAAATCCGGAATTATACACAGGACCCAGTTTTAGGCGCTCCTCGGCTACTTTCCTAGCCAATTGTGGAGAAGGTATCACAAATATTAAACCTTTAGGAGGATGGAAGTCAACTGCTGTTGCTGAGGGATACTTGGAAGAATCTATTAACCAGAAAAAAAAATGTCCACTAAAATTCTTAATTTGAATGGTTCTTCCTCTTCAAACTGTAATACAGAATCATTACCTTCCAAAGAGCCTTCGAACAATATATGATGGCAAATATTCAACGTTTTGCTTCTTCCTTTTCAAACTGTAATACAGAATCATTATCTTCCAAGGAGCAGCTGACTTCGACCAATATGATGGCTTCTGCTATAAATTTGCATAACGCGACCAACTGCACGTTTACAATAAATATAAATAATAACTGAATATTTCTAATGAATATATTGATAATAATGGGAAGAAACAGAATGTACATAGATTCCTTATCAAAATTCATTTTTATGTGCTGTTAGTCTAGTTTTCTTTTCAATTAAAAAAAGAATTTATGAATATTATTACAGTTTAAATTTATTTCATAGGCTTGTAGTCTCTATGGACCGAACGTCAACGATGAGAGTACAATGGTAACGACTTGTCAGAGACTTTTGTCATTCATGTGTATTCAGAATGATCAATTCACATTTGATCTGTGTGTTGAAATCGATCTCGTATAAGCGCTTGTAGAAAAAATATTGTTGATAACTCGCGCGGAAAGTGTTTTCTCTATTTCAGTATCGTAATGAGTTCATTACAGTACTAAAAGTAGTGCTGTAATGAAACTCATTACAGCATTGTTTTCAGTTATATTTTTCGTTTTTGATTGTCAGTACTGACCTCCGATCGAATCAAGTTTCGAATCAAATCAATTCAAATTCCGTGATCTGTCAAATTTCGTATGTCACACCAACTGCCAAGATACAAAACAAAATCACTAATCTGAATTTTCATTTGAATTTCGAGAATATTTCACAAAATTGACTGAAATAGAGAAAATACCGTCTAATACTCGTTGCAGAAGGCAATTCCAACACTCATGCTATCGAAAACTCGCTCCTTCGTCGCTCGTTTTCGAACTTCGCATTCGTGTTGGAATAGGAGCTCATTCTGCAACTTGTTTTAGAATATACTATTAACGCACTCAACTGCTTACCCGAACTCCGCTTCGCGTCGTTCGGGTAACGGCAGTTTCGTGCGGGAAAATATCACTTTCCGCACTTGTTAGGAAAATAACTATTTCTTCATACATTTTGCAATCAATAGGTCCTCCTGACAAAAATCCGGTTCTAAGTCTTCCGAATGTATATTCTTGATTCGTATTGCGGTCATTGAGTCTTCCGGAGTATACAAAATTTTTTAAGATGCGATGGATAGTTCCTCCGGCGTATAATTACCTTTTCGTTTCGCAGTGGATAAGTCTTCCGACAACGTTGCCAAAATGTTCTACTAAGTAAAGTTGGAAATTTCATTATATGTCTAGTACAGATGTGCGAAATAATATTGATTTTTAGAATCCTATTCTTTTCAGCGTGCTTCTTGGATTTCTATAGTTGGTATTTTCAAGGGCACACTATGAGAATTATATTTCGGGGGGAGGGTGGTCTTCATCACTATGCAACTTTGACGGATTATAGAAAAAATATTTTATATTCGATTATTGGGCAATATCAAACGGGTTTTCAGTTGTTTTTGCGTGTGCAGATAGAAGTAGCTGCGGAGCTCGTGATTCAGAGACGGTTTCAAATACGTTTAAACGGTTGAATCGAAAGTCTCATTTTTCAAATTGAAATGTATCTCGGGGTGGGGGTTGGGGCTTGGGGGTGTGGGTAGCTGTATCACTATGGTTCCCCCCCCCCCTGGGTGCGCCACTGGGTATCGTCATTGTGTGAATAAAATCGTTGATTTCACGTCATACCTATATTTTCCGTATTAGTTATGAATATAAATTTTGGATAATTCAGTACTAGCAAGAATTTTTCTGAAATGGGACCTCAGAACTGGACCCCCTTACAACCATCATCAGAATTTTTTTCTCTTGCATGGAGCACCGGCCCCTATCTGAAGCAAGGCCCCTAGGCAGTCGCCTAATCTGCCTGATCGTAAATCCGGCTCGGTGGGTCCTAGTTTTTGAATTCGTGGAATCAAATTTTCTTAGAAACTCTAATGTAGCTCTTCCTCCTGCCTCTGCCATGTCTCATACACAGTTCTTCAAATATCGACGTAAAGTATTGGTCTTTTGACGGTTGGATTCACGATTGGAGGAAGTACAATATATTCGAACTGTGGCTAAAATTCTCATTTTACTTCGAGATAACCTCAAAAGCCAACATCGAAGTAACGTACGAATTAAAGGTTTTTACTGAAAAATGCTGGACGATTTTTTTTTCATTCTCGCACATACTCGTTTGAACTTGCTGGGACATCAAAAGGAAATTGAGAGTACTCTATAGTTCATTTCTGGATTCATTTCTGAAAGAATTTCCCAGTTAAAAATCAGCAATTCTTCCGACACTAAGCTTGCAGATGCTACATCGTTGAAACAGAAAGATAACGGGAAGTCATTGTTAATTCCATTTAATCATTTGTGATATTCATTAATCATTTAATTATTTAAAATTTTGAGGGGTCTAAACGACATTTGTATGTAATATTTCCTATGTGATATGTCATCATGAATGCATAAGAATTTCACTCTCATGGATGAAAATCTCAGGATTTCTTGAATGTTGCAGTTATGTTTCGTGGAATCAATTATTATAGCAGATTGTCCCTCTTTTATTCACCAAAAGAAACGATAAAAGGTACAGGATATCAACCTAGAGGTTGGGGTGAACAGTTTGAAAATTTTTAGTGACTCTTTCAAGTATTTACATAGCCTTCGTACTTACTGTAGGTACCTGTGTCCCAAATTGGTTAAGATTGCACTGTATCTCAGCTATGATTGAAAATGAGGACATGCGGTTTTGGCGACCCTTTGTCACTTTTTTGTAAAACTTTCAAATCCACAAAAAGAAATATCTCAACTACTTTTGTTTCTGAAATACAAGGCAAAAATGAAAAATGTGCTTTTTTGTAGATGTTATAATTTCTCGGGCCCTGTATAAAATAGAAAAAAAATGAAAAATTATGAAAGATACTTTACGTGGAAGTCAGTGGGGTAGTTGAATAATTTATTCAGAGCACTGTATTCAAGATTGAGCATAAACTTGCTCTTTTCAAAAGGAACACCCTGTATATTTTAACGTCAAATTTTTCTGAATACATTGATGTTTCACAACCGAACCTTGAATAGAATTAAAAAATAAGAAAAATCCATATTTGTGTTAGAGAACATAATGTTGAGAACATTTTCAAGTTTATGTTGAGGAGTGAATATAATTAAATCAAAAGGTTCAAGTGACATAGTGTTTCGACTAACAATTAAATGCATGTGTGAAAGAATTCATGGCGTATCATTAAAAAACAAACTCAAATATGGATTCTTCTGATTTTTGAAGCTGAAATTTAGGTAAGGTTGTGATACATCAATGTATCAGAAGGAGTTTCCATTTTTTTCTCTTTTACAGGGCCCGAGAAATAATAACATATTGAAAAGTGCACATTTTTCGTTTTCGCTCTGTATTTCAGAATCAAAAGTAGTTGTAATATTTCTGTTTGTGGATCTGAAAGTTTTACAAAAAAGTGACAAAGGGCCACGAAAACCGAATGTTTCTATCTTCAATAATAGCGAAAATACACTGCAGTTCTCAACCAATTTGGGGCATAGTGTACCCTATTCTCTCGTGAATTATCGAACGATTAGCACCTGACAACTGCACTAAAGAATAGTGACACTCACGGAAGCATTTATCTTTATTGAAACACGTGGCCTGATTTGTACTGATGGTCACTAGCATGAGAATCGAAAAAACGCATGTCACTGAGCAGTATTTGCATGGTAAATGTGAAAAGTTTATAATCGAGGAATTAGCATTAAGTTCCTGTCGTCTGTCTGTAGTAGAAATATTTGCGGTCTATTCACTTCCAGAAAGAATTGAATTATTTACCTGTATACGCAACAGGATAATTGTTTCTAATGAGCTGGCTCATACTTCAATTGTGGACAAAATTTGTAGAAACTAGCTTCCGAAGGAATGAAAAAAGCGCTTCACCACGCGTGCTTGATGAAGCTGCTCAAATGGAAATATTAGAAGAATTTGTCAGCAACCTGCAGTTTTCGGTGCGACGAGCATCTGCAGATGCAGGCGTTTTCTATGAATTAGAGCTAACGGTGTTGAGAAGACATAAGTTTTTCACGTATTTACTACAAATTGTGCAAGAGTTAGGTGACAACTATCCTGATCAAATTTTGCGAATTCATGATGAATACGAGTATGATTACGGCTGAAGCTGTTTCCACAAAAATATTTGTTTAGGCAATTAATGTAGTTTTTTCCAAACGATCAAATTAATCAAGATGTGGAAACAATTGAAAAAAAAGATAGACCGTTCAATCGTAGTGCAGCTGGAAAATCAAAGGGATGTTGCTGAAAATCACCATCTACGTTATCTATCGAGTGGCGATTGCGGTCTCCGGATTTGATCTCTCTGAATTTTTTTTTGGGGGTATCTCAAATCCGTATTCTTCAACACTGAATCCGCTTCCATCGAGGAACTTAAGGATCGGATTACTAAAGAATTCCGCAATATTTCTCGTGACACTTTTAGCAATATGGGACAAACACCTGAGAACAGACAGTTATACTGTCTGGCTGTTAATGCAAATCATATATAGCATTTCAATTGATTAGTACAGTATAATGTGACATGTTCTTTCGAGCATTTAGGCCGTCGTCGTAGATTAGTTCTCGACGTTTCGCCAGTTCGAGTGTCTGGCACCTTCAGGAGTTATATTTCAGGAGATGTTCTCACTGGACTGAACTGCCTGAGTGTGACGGGGACGCAGATTGTACTTCCTTATATAACCTCGATCGGGGGGCGTGGCTGCGCTTGACCGGTCTCGTCCCGATAACGAACGCGCGCCGGTGTCCCATCGGTTTGTTCGTATATTTCCTGGTTGAAGTTGAAATAGGATGATGTAAGGCATATTTTAAACAGCTCGCTGATGTCCCTTGGAAATTTCCGTTCTATCTCTACCACTGCTTCATTCAGTGAGACTTTTGTGAACAGTGAAACCACATCGAAACTGACCAGAATATCATTGGTATCGACTTCGATATTTTTGATCTTCTCTATGAAGTGAGCGGAGTCTCTTATGTACGTGGTTGTTTTTCCGACGTGTGGCCTTACATCATCCTATTTCACCTTCAACCAGGAAATATACGAACAAACCGATGGGATATCAATGGGTAATCCCCCAGTGGTAGCGAACTACTTCATGGAGAAATTAGAAGAGAAAACTCTGAATACCGCACCTCTCAAACCGAAAGTATGGTTTCGATATGTAGATGACACATTCGTCATATGGAGTCATGGAAGAGAAAAGCTCAATGAGTTTCTGACACACATAAATAACATGCACCCAAGTTTACAGTTCACAATGGAATTAGAAGACCAAAACAGAAATTTGGCTTTCCTTGATGTACTTGTCACACGAAAGGAAACTACTCTAGGACACACTGTATACCGAAAACCTACACACACGGACAGATATCTACACAACACCTCAAATCATCATCCATGCCAACGTAAAGGGATAATCAAAACGCTAGTCGACAGAGCGAGAAGAATTTGTGAGCCAGAACAACTAGCAACCGAGTTAGAACACTTGAAACGCGCTCTCATGGCTAACGGCTAAACGAAAAACGACATCGATAGATACATCAAACAGAGGCCTGAACACAACAACGACAATGTACCACGTCGCCAAGAATCGGAACCAAAAGCATTCTTGCCGTTTATCCCACGGGTGACAGATAGAATCGGACGAATTCTGGGGAAACATAACATTAAGACAATATTCAAACCGTCGAAGAAGATCAAGGACCATCTCAACTCCCCCAAGGACAGAAGGGATACACTCAGTACACCAGGTGTATACCGAATTCCGTGCAGCTGTGGAAGTGTATACATCGGTACAACGAAGCGATCCATCAATACGAGGATCAAGGAACACAAGGCCAATTGTAGACTGGGTCATTCAGAGAAATCCGCCGTCGCAGAGCACACACTGAACAACACGAATCATGCAATAGAATGCGACAAAACCCAAGTGTTGTGCACCACTACCGCATACTACCCCAGGCTCTACAGGGAAGCAATCGAAATTCATAAACACCCAACGAATTTCAATAAATCGGAGGAATCTTTGAAAATCAATAGAACATGGGTGCCAGTACTCAAACTCACAAAACCACTTTCCTATAATAATAACCGGGTTCATGAAGTGAATGAAGATCGGGAACCGGTTGTGAACCGGTCGGACACCGGCGCGCGTTCGTTATCGGGACGAGACCGGTCAAGCGCAGCCACGCCCCCGACCGAGGTTATATAAGGAAGTACAATCTGCGTCCCCGTCACACTCAGGCAGTTCAATCCAGTGGGAGCATCTCCTGAAATATAACTCCTGAATATGCCAGACACTCGAACTGGCGAAACGTCGAGAACTAATCTACGACGACGGCCTAAATGCTCGAAAGAACATTTCACATTGAACGATGGCCGCGAAAGCCTCAACCAATTCATTAGTACAGTATAATTATGAACATCTGTTACCTACTTCAAAAATTCAATGAAAATTTCTACATTAATAAGAATGTTCAGGGACAGATGTCTTCCAATTAAAAAATTGACAAATTCTTCCCTGGGAAATATCGGATAAGGCAATTAACTTGGGATAGTTAATTATCCCAAAACCTATATTCCTCAGAAAAAAAAATTCAAATAAATATTGTTAGTTATTAGGAGAGAAAGGAAATTAACCTTGACCTTGAATTCAAGATGATCTTGTTTTCATGAAAAGGTATATTTTTTAGTCCAGATATTTCTTCTGCATGAGGAAGTACTAACTTTTCTCTGAAACTTTTTTGCATCGGTTTTCAAATTCAAAATATATCCTCACATCAAAGCATCACTGAAGAAAAATTTTCTCCTCTCCTTTTGTATCAGAAATATTTCAGATTGTGAAGTAAAGGTACTGAAATCATATGTTATCAATTAAAGCATGATCATTCCTAAAAAAATCGTTTAATCATTTTAACCTTTTCAGTTCAAGAAAAATCAAGTTGACTTCGAAATAAACTTGAAAACATTAGGTACCAATATTGAGAAGAGTCCCCCTTTCTACCTAGAAATTTTCATCCGTTACATTTTTTTCCAAAGTACAGTTTTTGAGCTAATTTTTCACTCACGGTCATTATTTGAACAAAAAGATTTTCGCTTTTTATTAAACGTATGAAAATTAAAAGGATTCAATCGAACAATTTCAGTCGATTTTGAAAGTGCCGTGAACATGTGAATCACAATATCGAATTATTTGCATGTAGTTTTTTCAAAATATTCATTTAAATTAATCGTTTAAATAAATCCCCGTGGAAAACAACTGAAAGTCAATCGCTCCCATCGCTTTTCCATTTTTTGGTTGATTTGACAGTTGAAAGAATGAAATTTTTCAGTTTTGTGGAATTAACTTTCAGAGCAGGTTGACTCATCTTTTTCACCAATTAACACAAAAGTAAAAACATATTGTTCCTTATGAGCCTGAATTTTCAACAGACTCCTCAGTTTTGGTGGTTTCACTTGACTGAAATAATAATAAAGACATCTATTCTGCGAACAGAATATATATACACGTCATACATAGATTCAATAAAAAAGTATGTATGCGATGCCTTTTTCTCTATGATGTTTCAAAGCCCTGAATTATTGAAAGCGTATATGAGTATTTTTATTAAAAATTGTCGTGATAAATTGGCAGTTTGCATTGAGTTCCAATTTTTCACATTCAAAGTCAACTAGACAATGTCAGTTCTTTCGTGAGAATATTACGAATACGAATATTACTTGGATGCAAATCAAAGCCTGTATATACATATATAAAAAAGTATGGGTGCAATGCCTTTTTCTCTATGATGTTTCAGAGCAATGAATTATTTAAAGCTTATGATCAACTTTAGGATGTTGTGAAAAACATAAGAGATGCCACGAAGACTACGAAGAGGAGAGAAGTGACTCAGCCGCCTCTCTGTACATGCTCGCGTTATTTGCTTTCTATTGAATTCCAACCAGTGGTAATATAAATTCTCGTAATGCGATGGCAATATTTCGGTTTTTGAAAAAAAAAATAAAAATTACATAGAAGTCATCAGATAAAGGCGCCTACAGACGACTGGGCAAGCCTCGGCCAACGTCCGCTCGTTCCAACGTTGGCGTATCGAGAGCATGCAAAACTTAGGCAAGTACAGATGATATAGCGAGCCTAGGCTAGCATTTCAGCGAATGTTGGTTCCATGGAGATAGGTTAGTTCATTCTCGATATATGTCATGTCATGACATTTTCTATCTTGTCAGTATTATCGACTCAAAGGAACGCGAACGTTGAATAAGCGTGAAGAAAAATGATATACCTCGCTCCGAAAATATCTCAAAACAGTAAAAATTTCTTGCAGGTAGGTACTTTTTCAATGGGAATACGATACCATACTCCCCTCAGTTTTTTATATCTAGTAAAAATGGTGAAAAACACAACTTCCTTTTTTCAAATGGAATGATATCTCTTTTTGATTTCATGTTATAGAAATAGTAATAATTATATGATTTCCAAAAGTATACCAGGTGTTAAGAAAGCGGTTTACGATTTTCTAAATATTCACTACTGATGCAACTACATAATACCATAGATTACTAAAGATATTCGATTTATTAATGACTTCTAATCTTTCACACAATGTGTTTCATATGACCACTTACCATATCAATGCAAGAAGTGGGTGTACCGTTGTGTATATACGCACAGGGTGGTCAAAATTGGTGATACATGAACTACAACAGAAATGGGGATAATGACCAAAGTTGAAATCGCCAAAATTTCAATTATGGCTTATAACTCGTATGTACGTACTCTTTCGAAAAGACTCATTAATAATAGAACATGAATTAATGTCACATGTAGGGCCACATGAAACATCCACCGCCTAAGCAGAATGAAAAACCATTAATTTATGAAATTCCATCCAACTGCACATGAAGCTACAAATTATGAAAATCTGGAATGTTGTATATTTGAAAAGCTTTTTTGTACAACATGAGATCAAGAAAAGATACTATTCGTATTTGTAACAAAGAAGTTGTTTGAGTATGTTGTCGTATAATACCAGTGGAAAAGAAGCTCTACTAACTTTTTGACGTTTTTAGATATTCTCGAAATCTCGCTCGAAATCGAAGAGGTTTTTTCGAAATCGACAAAATATTGAAATTTTATTTTATTTTCAAAATGAATGAGGATATCATGTAGAAGTAATCACTAATGCAATTTTCGGAAAAATTTAGAACCAGCAGAAATCAAGCAATGCACTTTTTCTCTCGATTCATTCTGGACGTTTCGCCAGTTCGAGTGTCTCGCATCTTCAGTTATATTTCAGGAGATGTTCTCCCTGAATTGAGCTGCCTGATTATGAAAATCAGGCAAAATAATTAATCAGGCAGCTCAATTCAGCGAGAATATCGCCTGAAATATAACTCCTGAAGATGCGAGATAGTCGAACTGGCGAAACGTCGAGAATGAAGTCACGGATCTGGCATCTTCAGGAATTATATTCAGGAGATGTTCTCCCTGAATTGAGCTGCCTGATGATAAAAATCAGGCAAACTAATTAATCAGACAGCTCCATTCAGCGAGAACATCTCCTGAATATAATTCCTGAAGATGTCAGACACTCAAACTGGCGGAACGTCGAGGCTGAATCCACGACGACGGCCGAAATGCTCGAGAAGAAAGGTGATATTGAACTATTGCTGCAAAAGCTTGAACCAATTCAAAAAACAAAGAGTTTGGGTTTCTCTGTATACTAAATGTAGCCAACCAAAAAACTGACATAATACATCAATGTATCATTGTTATTTCAAATTCAGAAATTATCCTACAACCAATTGAGGATTCAACAGACGATATGACGTACTTTGCAAAACACCAAAAATAACCAAATTCCTTGACATACCTCATACAAGATTAAAACTAAATAATATAAAATCCCGAATATGTCCCGCGAGTCGTGTCTACTGGCAAGTTTCGAAAATTCCCTTTGATGTGTGTCATAAATTCGCCTTCTAGGCGAATCCCGGCCAACGCCAGCGTTCGCCTTGCCTTGCCATATGTTTTGCATACACACGATGCGCCAACGTTGGAACGAGCGAACGTTGGCCGAGACTTGCCATGTCGTCTGTAGCCGCTCGAACCCTGGCCAACGCCAGCGTTCGCCTTGCCTTGCCATTTGTTTTGCATACACACGATGCGCCAACGTTGGAACGAGCGGACGTTGGCCGAGGCTTGCCCAGTCGTCTGTAGGCGCCTTAAGACTAATCGATCGGAGTGATAATTCGAATTTAGTCATAGGTACTGCAAATACGAAAATATTGTTAAAAAAACTTATCAAAGTATCAATTCGATTATTGTTAAAACGCAAGTTATTCCCGTCCGTACGATATAATTATGTCACGACTATTGGGAGCCGAGATTTCCGAGAACGAATTCGATGAAGATTTAATATTATCAGAATGTAGCTGCCTCTTCAGAACCAAATCCACCGAAACAGTGTTGCCGTTGTTACGGAAGACCTATGAACGATGAAATGTAAAATTCTGTATATCGAGGAGGACCGATCCTCTGTAGAATGGTAAAAAATATACATAATAATATACGCGTGAGAGCGCCCTCCTGTTTCACGGTGAAAACTCTCGGAACTAAAGTATTCTAATTCGATAAAAACCGGTCCTAAGTCCTCCCTCTGAAATTTTGCCAGGTAGTTGTCTATGATGTTAGGATGAATTTAACACGCGTTGAGTTAGGTCCTCCGTACACTAATTTCAGGTATAATATGCGCAACCTCACAAGCGATTGTTTAGTTATAGCCCAATTGTCAAATTATTCGTCAGAAAGATTGTCACAAATTAGTGTTTATATCTTCAAAATCTCTCATTGTAAAATTTTTTTCGCAACAGTCAAATAAAATAAAGTACGCTGTTGCTGTTGCTGCTATAACTTATGAGGAAATTTCATACAGGGTGTCCGAAGCAAAGCTTCAAAGTGAGCCTTGATAAAACTATGAAATCTCCTTTTTTCAAATAGCAACCATATAGTTTTGTTCTTCTAATCGATTGCTCGTCAAAAACTAGTTAGAGTATGTCTAAAATTTCATGCCTTTGAATACAGTAGTTTTGCCGTTATTGAATAAAATTCGAAATTCAGGAATAAAGTCAGATTTCTTAATCTAGAAATGGATTTTTTCAGATAATTTTCAAGTAGGCTTTGTCAAAAGTAAATACATCAATTCATTTATAATGCATTGTTAAGAATTATCCTTTGTAATACTTGTTGTTTGATTAATCGGGGACTATGCAGAATCGGAATTTCGTTAACAGTGATGTATAAAATATGTTCTTCATTCAAGGTGAATGTATCAAAATATCAGATTGAACAGTCCATCAGACTAGCCCTCTCGTTCTCCAGACCTGAAGTTCTTTCATTTTTATCTATGGGGTACTATAATAAAATGGGAGGTTTATAAAAATAGCAGTCATTCAAGGAACAAAATAAATTGAAGTTAGGGTGCGGGTTGCACTGATACGGGAATTATCACCTGAACACCTTACAGTAGGTGGTCGTAGAAGAATTAATAAATTTGAAAATTTATTTGAATAGCATTTATTTAATTTTGGTTGGTTGTTAAGAGAATTGATGTGGAAGTTTTGAATTGAAATTTTTTTTGTTTATTTGATCATTATGAAAAAAGGTGAGAATGACAGTTCCTACCATAGCCTACCAAAAAAAAACGAGCGTACCAATTTATTCGACTGAAACCTGTCTTTGGTCGTGAAATTGAATTTAATTCAATAACGGCAAAACTACTGATTTTGAAGGCATGAAATGTTCGGCATACTCTAACTAGTTTTTGACGAGCAATCGATTATAAGAACAAAATTATATGGTTGCCATTTGAAAAAAAGGAGATTTCATAGTTTAATTAAGGCTCACTTTGAAGCTTTGTTTCGGACACCCTGTATGAACTTTCCTCATAAGTTATAGCAGCAACAGCAACAGCGTACTTTATTTTATTTCACTGTTGCGGAAATATATATATATATATATATATATATATATAAAGATTCAATATTTATCTAACAGACTGATATTTCCCGATAAATATTGAATCTTCATCTCATCAACAGTCAATAAGAATACCATTTTCAATTTATATATATATATATATATATATATATATATATATATATATTCATGCTGAGATACGAGTTAACTATGGGAAAGCCATAACAGAAGCAATGAAATCTTGCTCATCACATAACATCAAATTGGCATCTTACAGAAACCGAAGAGTATTTCTCTCGGAATGTAAGAGGCAAGGTTTACTACCGAAACACATGTCCAGCAACATGAATTATTTACTCAATTCGGTATCTGATGGTGCATCATCGAGACAAGCACAAACAATGAAAGAAAGATCTTTACGTCTCGTTCTTCAATTCGAAATTACTGTAACCGTCACGAAAATTTCAAGAATGGAAAATGAACTTTCCCGATTATGGCAGATTCTGGAAGACGCTCTTCCGAGAGGGACCTTGACTCGTTTCCAACATTACCAAACCAGCAAATATAATAGGAAATTCTCGACCATCAGAAACAGAAATCTAAGAAAGGTGAAAGCACTTTTGGATGAACAACTAAAAAAGGTGACTCCGCAAGATAAATGGATAAAAAACATCAGTTCAACCGTGGTACCGGATAAAGTGTTAAAGTTCCTAGCACTTGGCCCAAAATTCAGCATAGACCTGCCCATCAGACTGGTGTCAATCCCCAGATTAGTGGCAGACGTGGAATACATTATTAACCTCAACAGTACACTTTCTGAAGAAGGAAAAAACATAAAGCGCGCGCAGGCCACGAATATGATCACAAACCACATCAAACCCAAGAAATTTGCTAACACCGTATACCAAAAAGAATTTTTTCACTGCAGAAGTTACCTTAAAGAAAACCAAGAATTACTTGTTTCAAGAGCTGACAAGGGAAATGTTACGGTATTGATGGACAAAGCCCATTACATGCAATTGGCAGACACCATATTGAGAGACCAGCAGCACTACAAGCGCTTACCAAGAGACCCCACATCAGGGATACAGAACCAGTGCAACTCTTTGATAAAAAGATTAGTCAACAACGGTCACATAACCCTATCACAGGGCAAACAACTATACAACTATAATTCGGTCCCTGCGAGATTTTATGGTTTACCCAAAGTCCACAAGCCCACCCTAACCCTAAGACCCATTGTATCCTGCGTCAACACACCCACTACATGTTTATCTACGTTTGTCGCCAGTATCTTGTCTACCTATCTGTCAGCCTGCAGAAACAGATATCATGTGGAGGACTCTTTTACATTCGCAAGTTACATCAATGAATTTCGACTCCCAGATGGCTATGTACTCATCAGTTTGGACGTCGTCTCACTATTCAGCAATGTATCCTTGTCATTGGCGGTGTCAGCTGTTGAGAAGAAATGGGACGCCATAGCCAGCCACACATCCATACCAAGGGATGACTTCATATCCATCATCAGGTTTCTTTTTGAATCTAATTATTTTGTTTTCAATGGCAATTTTTATCTCCAGATCCTGGGATGTCCAATGGGTTCCAGTTCCAGCTCGCCCATAGCTGAGATTGCTATGGATTTCCTGTTGGATGACGTACTCGCCGACGTTCCTTTCTGCATCCCACTTATGAAAAAATACGTTGATGACATCATTTGTTCAGTACCTGAGGACAAAGTGAGTTACATTCTAGACAGGTTCAACTCTCAACATCACGGCATACAATTCACCATGGAGGAAGAAACAAACCGAAGCATCCCATTTTTGGACACGAGAGTGATCAGAACTTCCGAAAACAGATTAATCCTTGATTGGTACCAAAAACCGTCCAGCTCAGGAAGATATTTACATTACCACTCCAACCACACACTTTCACAAAAAGTAAACATGATACTGGGCTTGAAGAACCGCATTTGAAAATCTCCCACCCCTCCTTGAGACAAAAAAACATCAGAATCTTATACCAACTGATGAAAGAGAATGGATATCCCAGCTTTTTATGAAACAGGTTGATTCACAGTTCCAATTCCAATCTATCTGAACGACAACAAAATGATAATGTGGGCGCGTCCACCATAACAGAGGTCAACTGTATTCGCGCATCCATCCCCTTGATCAAAGGTTTAACTAACGCACTAATCTGTCTCCTGAAAACACCTAACTTGAAATTAATCCCACGATCAGAATTTAAAATAGAAAAACTGTACAGTTACACAAAAGACAGAATCAACACCATGAACAAGAGTTGTGTAATATACTCAGTCCCTTGCTCGATGTGCGAGGAGGTTTACATAGGCCAAACATCACAACAGTTGAAAAAGAGGCTGACGCAGCACCGGAGTGACATAAAAAACCCAAAGAAGATTTGCGCCTTAGCCGATCATACCAGAGTCAAGGAACATCTAATGGACTATGACTCTACCAAAGTGCTGGATTCTGAACGGAATGGAAGCAAACGATGTTTTCTTGAAATGTACCACATCAATCGTCAGACCAATTCGATGAATTATAGAAGAGACATTAATAATATAAGTAACATCTATTCATACTTAATCCATTTTGACCAACTCAGTGAGAGTGAGTTGGCGAGACCATTGAGTGGAACTAACTGACTTGCATACATCGGACGGTGTTGAGACTGTGGAGTTGAGAAGTGTTACGCATATGCGGTTACCTATCCATCAGTGAGAGTGAAGGTAGGGGCGCATGTTGTGGGGGTTCTGAAGTGTTTTCCGTTCGGACATTCAAGTAAAACTATTTGGCGACATGGTCAGTGAGAGTGATCAGTTACCAACCGTTTCAGTGAGAGTGAAATACGGACATCAAAAAAGACGATATTTGATGAAAAGAGCAGACTTGAATGATATGACCAAAAAAAAAAAGAAATAGAATCGATAAAAATGGGTAACAAGTGGAGGCCAATTTTTTGGATATCCATAGAGTTTTCTCCCTTCTCTTTAACCACACATTATTAATAACAACAGTCAAATATTCCGCATTGTAATTCTTGTTTTGTGCGAAATTCGTGTAAATGCCCACAACCAGTATCGAGAGTATTGAAGATTTTTATGTAGTTGGTGTCTCAATTAACAACCATCCACCTCTGTATTTCGGTAGGTAATTTAATTAATTGTACCCCATATATGTTACTTGTTCAAATTATATTTTAGAGTCCTGAAGAAGATCCTAATGTGGATCGAAACGTAGACCCATGAAATAAAGAAGAGTGTTCCAAATCACACCAATTATTTCCCACACCCCTTAATCTCAGATCTATATATATATATATATATATATATATATATATATATCAAATTCAAGATTCACTCTTTTAATCTGAATATCCAAAAAATTTAGGCATTTGTTTTTATCCTCAACCTCAAAGGTCTATCCCATTGTCACAAACCAGCTTTGAGAATGAAGAAAGAACCCTCAAATCATTAGCCAAAAACGGCTACCTCCCTGATATCATAGACAAATTCATTGACTTCAATAATATAAAAATCTTACATGGAGGTAAACGCTTGACCTTTTGGAATTACTAGAGATATCTTCAGCCCTAAGAAAGAACCAGACAATCGTAAACGACCAACTAAATTTCCGCCTATCTCCGATATTAACATCTGTTATCTGATAATAATTTCAATGTGTACTTTCTGTATTTGTTTGTTCAGTTTTGAAAATGGGATAAAAACCGAAAATATGTCAACGAATATTTTTAATTAAAATCGTGAAATTTTTTTAGTTTTTTGTCTTCTTTTATCATTTAACTCATCATGTTTCATCAAGTGTTGTGTGAGGAATCAACTTAAATTATCCTAATATGTTAGATTTTACTGAAGGGTTATATTTGGTTGGTTTGTCGTCTTGAATCATTTGATTACTAGATGACGCCACTTGTAATGTGTCGTTAGTTTCTATGTTTTATGTAATGGAAACTATTTTACTGTATTAGTTCTTGCATTCTTTTTTGTATCATTTGATGTTACCTTCTGTTGTTTTTTTTATTCTTCTTCAGCAGTTGAAGAAGTTTGTTTTATTTTTGAAGAAAGGATATTTCCTATTTCGTATTACTAAGTTGAGGTTAGTCTTAATACAATTTGGTCGGTTGCACTCCATTTCATCACCATTTGGGTTCGGAGATTGATTGACACGATTAAATAAAATCACATCATAGATTAATTTCGAGTTTCTCAGCTTTTCTAGCTCGTGACAGATCAACAATTCTGAACCTCTCGCTATATTTCTCAGTCAATTCTTTCATCAAGATTTTACGAGAAAGCACAGTTGCAGCCATTTATGATCCTTTATATCTAGGGTTATCTGAATTTTTAGTAAATACTTTTTCGCAAGTAGTTTTCAGAAATTTAATTATTTTCGATAATGATGCATAAAGTTTCAAAAATGTTGAAAAATCGCCATATCTTCGTAACCGTAGATTTCCGGACCATGCTCCACTTGACGCAATTTGCTGCAAATGGCGTCTAGTATATTTCCTCGAACAAATGAAAGCCATGATTCGTTGATGAAAATTCTTCTTCTGATACCATGACCGTTTAACGATCGTTGGTTATCATGTTGACAATTGATTCCAAACGTTTGGGCATTTTCTCGGTTAGAGTCCATGCTTTCTTGCCGTACAGGAGAACTGGAAAGACATAGCAGCGCACCATCCTCATTCGCCACCTCAATGTCAGGTCGTGACTTGTTAATACTTTTCTCATCTTCACGAATGCAGCTCGAGCTTTCTCTATTCTCGTTTTGATCTCCACAGTTGGGTCCTACTGATCACCGATGTTGCTACCGAGATCTACTAGTCGGTTAACTCTCTCTAGCTTTGTGCCATCGACCGTGATACTATCATCCCTTATATCAGGTTCTTTACTGATAATCATATATTTTGTTTTGCTGGTATTGAGTTTTAAGCCAAACTGTGTACAAGGGTCGGTTATCTTATTCATTAAGTTAAATAAACCTTCTTCTTTATCAGTGACAACGAGTGTATCATCGGCGTATCTGATATTGTTTATGTTTATCCCATTAATATCAATTCCTTCAGTAGCATCAGCAAGAGCCTCATTGAATCTCCTTCTTCTTTCTTATATACAAGCAATTTTTGCTTGTTTCTCTTCGGTTCTCTGCCTGGTTTCAACCAATTGGTAGGTTATCACTCCATCGTTTACGTGGTCTTCCGACACTCCTACGTCCCATCGGTGATCGATGTCCCTCGTGATCTTCACCATTCTGTCGGCGGTCATGCGGTCAATGTGTTCATTCCACTCCTTCTTTCTGTGTAGTACCTATTCGTTGATGTGATCGACTTTACACACTTTTCCGATGTCCTCGCTCCTCCCCCGATCCATAAGTGTTCTGCCAGCTATCTTGCGCAATACTTTCATCTCTGTGGTTTCTAGGATCCTGCCTTGTCTTCGAGTTTTCAGGCTTGGTTTCTGCAGTGTATGTTAATATGGGTCTGATCGTTGTCTTGTATATCCTAGATTTGATCTCAATTCTTATATGTTCATTGCCCCATATGGTGCTGTTGAGACATGCGGCTGTTCTTGCTGCCTTCAAGGCTTGTCTCCCTACCTTCACTTCAACATCTCCGTACCCAGATACCTAAACTTCATCTCCTATTGTATCACTTCTTTGCTTCCAGTTTGCATCTGAGCGGTGTTTTGGAAATAGTCATGCATTTAGTTTTTATCACAGATATATTCATATTGAACTGTTTTGCCACTGTGTTGAATTCATGCAGCAGCCTTTGCTCTCCTCACTCTCAGCTATCAGCGCCACATCGTCAGCATAACACAAATTTTTTATTTCTCTATCTCCCATTTGGTAACCTTTTAATTTAAGCACCTGCCTTATCAGCTCATCCAATATGATGTTGAAAAGTAGGGGGCTGAGAGAGTCACCTTTTCGTATACCGTTATTCACATCAATTTTTCCAGTCGGTTCACCGTTTATCTTGGCCTGGACCCAACTGGTTTGGTATATGTTTTCAATTGTTTTAATGATGTTCTGTGGTATTTGTCTATCGTGTAGAAGGTATGTTATATCTTTCAGCTGAATGCGATAGAAAGCCTTTTCCAGATCGATGAAACACATGAAAGCTGGGCGATTGTATTCTATAGATTTTTCAGTTATTTGTCTTAAAACAAACACGGCATCCGTACATGATCTTCCCGACCGAAATCAATGTTGCTCGTCTGCTAATGTTCATTGATTTTGTTTGCCAGGATTTTTGTTGTTAGTTTTAAAGTGGTGGAGGGAAGATTGATTCCTCTATAGTTAACTGGTACTTCTTTATAGCCTTTTTTGAATAAGAGTATTGACGTGTTAGTTCTCCATTCATCGGGTATTTTGTGATAGTGTAAAATGTTATTGATCAAGATCTTCGGTTGCTCTGTCAGATTCTCTCCTCCGTACTTCAGCAGTTTATTGGTGATACCGTCTGGTCCCGCACTTTTTCTGTTCTTTAGATCTTGTTCTACGTCTTTTTCCCTACGATTATATCGTTGTTGATATTGATTTCGGGAGTGTTAAGTATGATTTCAGTCTGCTCTTTCTTGTATAGATCCTTTAAGTAATTGACCCAAGTATCTTTTGTTGTGCGGTTACAGCTAATCAACTCGCATGTTCCTTTTCTCTGGTTTCCGATCAGACGCCATATTTGTTTTTGTAGGCCATAGAAATCTCTTTCTATTCTCTTTAAAAAAGTTTCCCTTGTCCTTAACTTATCTCACGAGCGTGCTTGTAATATTTCTAATTTTTTCGTATTCTTCGTGATCTTCTGAAGATTGCGTTGTCCTGTATTTAAGGTAGGCTTTCTTTTTTTTACACTGCTCTTTAACTTCTTCACAGAACCAAGGGGGATCTGGACCAATGATAAATCCGGATCCTGCTTTTCCCGGGATTACTTTTTTTTGTTCCGAGTGCTTCAGTGGCTGCTTCCATGATATTTCTCTTCAGTTTATCCTAGCTGTTGTTAATTTTACATTACCCTTTTCAACTAATGGATCTTTTTCTATTTTTTTCTTGAGTCGTTGTTGGTATAATTGCTTAGTGGATTTATTCCATAATGCTTTCACGTTTATTTTTTCCTCTGGTGAGGCTGATCTTGCGTTTTTGTGTGGTTTCAGTTTGATAATATATATATAATATATATATATATATATATATTCTTTTGAATAAGAGAGCTAAAATAATACAATAAATGTTGAAACAAAAAGAACCTAAGCTGAGGTAAAAAAAAAGGAACGGGGTACCATAACATTCTTCGTATGATACTATAGTATCATACGATACTATCATCACTAGTATCATACGATACTAAAGAGCCAGCGGAAAAAACCTCAGCCCAAAAAACCTGTCTCCCCGTTAAAAAAACGAAATAAAATTGTTGTATCTGAATACTAAGGTGGTGACATCCAATTGCGTCAAAATGAAGTTTCACATCTCCAATCAAATGCAATAAAAGAAATCTGTACTTCCTCTTTCACAGATAAAAGAAATCTGTACTTCCTCTTTCACAGATTTCTTTTATTGCATTTGATTGGAGATGTGAAACTTCATTTTGACGCAATTGGATGTCACCACCTTAGTACCTTGTAATATTTTACTCATTACTTCACAACCAATTGCTTCAAATTTCGAAGTTTTTCATGAAGATTTTGTCCTGAGGTGTGCGGGATACTGATGAGGCCCAACAAGGCCGAAACCGGTATATCTCTCATCTCAGTGACAAAATCTAATATCATTTCTCCAACCTCATGATAAAAGATCTCTGAGCCTGGGAATTGAAAATGGTATTCATTTCGATGATTACTATTTTGAATTCATCTATGTTTCAAAAATTGGAATTTATAAATCGAACAATTATTAATTAGGTGTTCAACTGTTTCCTCTGATTCACCATATTCACAATTAGGACTATCAACCGAATTCCACTTGAAAAGCATGCTATTGGTACGACCATGACCTGTTCTTATTCGATTAAGAAGGGACCATATTCTCCTGGGAAGGTTAAAACCAGGAACTTTATTCGATGGATCAGATATTAGATCTTTATTAGATAAAGAACATACATCCCATTCGGATTTCCAGATTTCGTTGTTTGATATTGATTTTTCCTAGGAGTAATTTGAGATCGCTTCCGATGTTATCTGAATTAAGGGTTCGTATGTCCAATATCTGAAATGGTTGTAGGCATCTGTTCGTTATTATATAATCGATCATGTATTGTAGTCATCTAGTATTGCTGAAAGTATACTTGTATTACGGTTTGTGGTCGAAGAAGGTGTTATTGATTCGGAGTTCATTGAGTGCACACATGTTGACCAGGAGTTCTCCATTATAGTTCGGTACATCTTCGTTGAACCTTTGTTTAATTCCAGGTAAGGCTTCTTTGCCAATACGTGCATTGAAATCACCCAGCATTATCACTGGTTTGCTCTGTGGATAGATTCAACGACACCCTGGAGTTGATCATAAAATTCCTCTCGTTCTTGTTTCATTTTATTGTCTTCAGGTGCATACGCTTATATTATATACAGTTCTTGGCTTTCTGTGTGCAACTTGACATTCAGTATTCGCGAGGATATGTATTGGCATCCTCCCATGCAGTCCTTGTATTTATTGTTTAAAGCTATTGCTACTCCTTCCTTTGCCCGCTCATCCTCATTCACGCCGCTATATATAAAAATATATTCACCATATTGCTTCTGACCTTTTCCTCATTGAATACAGGTTGAATATGGAAGGTGACAGAATGCATTTCTGTCGCACTCCTCGCTTAATGCTAATTTCATCCGAGAGCTGGTGATCCAGATTGGCAATTATACGAATATATATCCCTGTTCTTAAAATTTGTATCATCTTGTCATGGCGAACCTTATCAAAAGCCTTCTCAAAATGGATTGAACAAAGGAACGCATTATGGTTAACATCTCGACATCTCTGGATCAGCACATGAACAGCAAACAACGCCTCTCTAGTTCCTAGACCGCTCCGAAAATCGAACTGAGTGTTTCCTATTCTCTCCTCTATCTTGTTATAAACCCTGCCATGTATCACTCCCAAAAATATTTTTAAGACGTGGCTCTTCAGACTAATTGTTCGATGGTCTTTACATTTGGTTGCTCTATTCTTCTTCGAGATCATGACAAATGTTGATTTCAGCCAGTCTTTTTCGGTATTGTTCCAGTCTCGTAGATGGAGTTGAAAAGTTTTGTTAGGGTTGTTATTCCTTCACCACCTAACAGTTTCAAAATTTCGGAACTCACCCGATCAGGTCCAGTTCCTTTGCCATTTTTGGAGAGCTTTATCGGTCGTTCTACTTCATTTCTAGTTCTAGTGATTGGTGGTCCTGATGTAGCTTGTAGCAATTTGATGTAAATTGAGTTGGGTATTTCAGATGAAATTTTTTGAAACACTTTCTCCCGGAAAAGTTACACTCTGAAGATGTTTTTTTTTCCATTTATTTTCCCTGTATATTAAGCTCAAGACACGAAACTTGGTAAATTTGTCAATTAAACCACATATTTTGGAAAATTTTCTTTCCCGAAATATGCTGAGAAGGGGTTGAAATAGTCGACCCCTAAGATACTTTTTCTCACAAATTTTTTTTTCGGATGAAAATTTTCCTTTCATAAAAGATGGCTGAAAAGCCTAATTAATTCTCAAACTTTTTTATCTCTACAAGTTCTTTTTTCGAAAATTTTATCTAGAAAAAAATTCTGAGAAAATATATCCTAGGATTAACTATTTCAAACCCTACCAAGCATATATCGGAGTTGAAAAAAATTCAAAAATATATAGTTTCATCGAGAAATAATATTTACGAACTTTCATGTCAACAGTTAATTAACAGGAAAAATTAAAGAGAGAAAAAAATTTTTTCTTATCTTCGGAGGGGTGGAACTTTTCCGGAAGAATGTTTTTAAAAAAATTTCACCAACTACCCCCCTTAATTTTGATCACAGAATCACCCTCTACATTTTTCGATGTTATTCAGATACACCCTGTATATACGGCGCGGGGTAATTTGTTGGTATCGTTTCATCACAATTTGAATGTATTTTATATGTTAGATAAATGAGATACTCTATTGCTTTATACAAATATTTGAAAAACATTTGACTGCTTTC
The DNA here is from genome assembly GCA_038502775.1 of Hippodamia convergens. NCBI lineage: Eukaryota > Metazoa > Arthropoda > Insecta > Coleoptera > Coccinellidae > Hippodamia > Hippodamia convergens. The sequence goes on along the minus strand of CM076607.1, from coordinate 66,879,045 downwards.
CATGGCAAAAAAGGTTGGGAATATTTTGGAAGTTATAAGTGCTGTATGTAGTCTACTTTTTCAAATTTGTTGATTGAAGTTTTGCAGAAACTATATACAGGAATAACAGACATAAGTTTTTTACTTTTCAGATACCTTGTTTATCTCTAGGAGGAGATGGAGTTGGAAATCGTAAAGTACTTCATGAAGGCCTGTCTTCAACATCTGGTGGATATATAGTTGAAGATGTAGAAGTAGAGCACAAAAAATTTCGAAGGCTGTATTTCCTATCGAATCAATTTGTCATACAATCAGAAGCTAAACTGACTACTTCCAGGAATAGGAAAGGTTTGATTTATAATATTTATGTTCCCCAGTGGCGTAACAAGACCTCAATTATATGTGAGCGAGATAAAATTTGCGAGGCCCCTTTCATAAGAAACAATCGAAATTGTCTATCATTCAATAAAATATATGTGACGAATTATGAATATTCCTGAAAACTTTATTTGGGTTTTCTCTCCCATCAGTCTCTGAAACAGGAAACAATTAGAAAATTTTTTTAAATAATAGAAGAAAGGCCCCTGCGTAAAAATTTGACCACTAATTTGTCAGGGTCCAAAACTTTACAAGAAGCAATTTTTGTCTAACAATGAACAAAAAGAAAACACTCTGAACTCTGAAGCGTAACGTTTCGGAATCTAAATCAGACTCCTTCGTCAGACAATTTCTATTTTTCATGTAACTTCGTAGAATCATGAAAATATTTTGATTTTTCAATTGACAAATAAAGTTTTCAGGAATATGCAAAGACCACCCAGACAATATTTCAATAGATATACGAATTATGAAGTCGGCTTCTAGCCGACTACTTTTGGATTCGAGATCTCTATGAATTAACCTCAAAAGACGAATCTAAGTTGAATAACGCCCTATCCCTCAATCATAAAACGGACTGAAATATTTATAATTCGTGCTTATACGGTTTGAATTCCATTAAAATTCCGTTTTCTAGAAACTACAAAGTTGATTATTTTGCCTCTGAGCCTGTCCTATCAATGGTTCATTAAAGAACAATGTGAAGTATAATGAGTTTTCAAAATGAATAATTTTCCCATACAATGAACAAACAGATATGAAACAAAATCCCAAGAAGAAAGACTTGTTGCGGGAAAATTTAACACTTTATACTTAAGATTATGACTAACTTCTCTACAAGGCACAGCATCAACCCCAGACAAGGGGGGTGCAAAGACAGGTTTACCTCATTTAATTAGTGGATCACGATATATCGACAGTTCCCATTCTTAAATGTTTCAGTGAAACTTTCACTTCCCAACCGAACAATGATATACTCTGTGTATTTCAAAAATATTGTATTTCTAAAATTGTCAGTCTGACAATTTCGAATTGTCATGAAAAATTTTATTGTCTGCATTTTTTTTGTAATTTCTCGAGTTAATGTAGTTTTGGTGAGTCTATGGGAGATGATTCCATTCGTTAGGGGCCTGTAGCGATCTTCAACCATCTGAAGTGCCGCAAAATCATCGCTTGGATGGCCGAACTCGGTTCAAAAACCCTCCCAGCCAGAGAGCAACAAGAATCGTGTTTTGTATCTGAATATGGAAGGAATATTCAAAGAACAAATTAATCGAACTCGACGTTGAGGTGTTTCTGATTTAAAAGATACATTTCGCCCCAAAGGACGCAAGGAAGGTCTTCGTGATAGAGGAAAATTTAAAAGGTTATGTATTTGTGGATTTTACGTTAAAATTTCATAAGTATGTTGTGTTGATCAATTGGATGAAATTCATCGAATCATAATCTGTATTCTCTTGTCTGGTTCTGGCTTTTTTTACTTCAGATTGGAGTTTTTCACGTGTATTTGGAATTCCTTCCTCCGAGTAGCTGTTGCGATGAATGAGATGTCTTTTGTCCTTCAATATATGATATTCAGAGATTCTCACACTACAATCTTTCATTTTGTTTTTTTTTACGGGGGAGGCAGGGTTTTTTCGGCTGAGGTTTTTCCCTGAGAATGTTATGGTACCCCGTCCTTTTTACCTCAGTTAGGTACTTTTTGTTTCAATATGTATTGTATTATTTGAGCTCTCTAATTCCAAAGAATATATATATATATATATATATATATATATATATATATATATATATATATATTCAAAAAAACGACTTTTTTTGTTTTCACGAAACCCCCCCTAATTATCTTCAGGGTATCGAAAAAAGACCTTTGTGAAAATATCAGCTCCAAATAATAACATTTAAAGGTCGCTCATCAGTTATTTCTATTTTGCCTACTAATAGCAGGGAAAAAATTTCTTTTTTTAATAGAAAATTCCTAGAACACAAACCAATAGGCGGATTTTTTTGTGTGATACATTTTCGTGTAGGCAATCAGATACTCTACAAATATGTCCCCCACGATATTTCGATAAAACGGCCGCTTCAAAAGTTATTCGATTCGATGCTAATGGTCCCTATACACGATCCGGCGGCCTGCAGTCCCAGGACTGTAGATTTGAACTGACAGTCAAGGTCTGTAGCGCACTACACACGATACAGTTAAATCGTAAGACCTGTTTGCTCTACACACGGCAGTTTTTCAAACGATTTGCCGAAACTGTCGGCCGGGACTTATCGATTATCTGTGCATGTGTAGTGATAACAAAACTGTAGATCTACGTTCCTGCAGTCCCGGACTGCAGTTCGCCGGTGCGTGTATATGTACTTTATTATTGAGGTATTTTTGAAGAAAAAAATTATTCAAAGAAATCGACTTTACTTGTTTTCACGCAACCCGCCTTCTAATCATCTTCAGGGCATAGACAAAAGCCGTCTGTGAAAATATTAGCTTTGAATATTAAAATTTAGAGGTCGCTCATCGATAGTTTCTATTTTCGCTGCTGATGGCAAGAAAAAAATTCTTTTTTCAATAAAAAATTTTTTGTTCACGGACCAATAGACGGATTCCACTGTATGATACATTTTGGTGTAGGGAACTAGATACTCTACGAAAATTTTCAATACGATATCTCGATAAAACCACTTATACCTCAATATAAGTTATTAATATAGAGGTATTTTTGAAGAAAAAGTTCGAATAACTTTTGAACGAGCGGTTTTATCGAAATATCGTATGAGACATTTTCGTAGAGCATCTAGTTCCCTACATAAAAATGTATCACACAATGGAATCCGTCAATTGGTTCGTGAATAAAAAACTTTTTATTGAAAAAACAAAATTTTTTCCTGCTGTCAACAGCGGAAGTAGAAATCATCGCTGAGCGACCTCTAAATATTAATATTCAAATCTAATATCTTCACAGACGCCTTTTTTCGTTACCCTGAAGATAATTAGAAATAGAGATTCGTGAAAACAAACAGAATCGATTTTTTTGAATAATTTTTTTCTTCAAAAATACCTCAATATTAGCATCGAATCAAATAACTTTTGAAGGGGCCGTTTTACCGAAATATCGTAACAGTCATTTTTGTAGAGTATCTGATTGTCTACACGAAAATGTATTACACAATGAAATCCGTCTATTGGTTTCTGCTCTAGGAATTTTTTATTGAAAAAAGAAATTTTTTCCCTGCTATTAGTAGGGAAAATAGAAATAATTGATGAGCGACCTCTAAATATTATTATTTGAAGCTGATATTTTCATAGAGGTCTCTTTTCGATACCCTGAAGATAATTAGGGGGGGGGGGGTTTTCGTGAAAACAAAAAATGTCGATTTTTTTTTAAACAGTCTAATATATATATATATATATATATATATATATAATTCTTCGAACAAGAATTATTGACGAGTTACGTTACTTTGTTGGCACGCTGTATAAGTATTCAAGTATTCTATACTGTTCATGGAAGATCCAAAATTAAACCTCTTCATGGACTTTATCTAATTCGTTCTCATTGAGAAATCCATAGAAACCGAAAAAAACAACTTCTCCAGTATATTGTTAGTTGCGTTTCTACATTGTCTAACAACACATGACTTTCTCGTTCGGTAATCTCTTGTTAACTGTACTGTAATTTTAATCAGGGTCGTCGGAGTTGGCCAAATGGATGAAAGAACTCAATTACGTTTGATTCGAAGTATTTATTTCTAAAAGAATTTCAAATGAAGAAAAGGAATTTCAAAGTTATAATCACATACCTAAAAGAATGACCTGAATCCAATTTCAGTATTCTTCTAAAATTTATAATTGGTTATATTCTTCCTGGTTCACGCTCAAGAAATCGATCTTCACGAAGGCAAAATTAATTTAACCGTCCTGTTTCATTTGCATACGACTTCCACAGATAAGAAGTAAAAAAAAAATTGTAAACGAACAAATGGTATTTGAACTGAGACGCGATATAATCGCCTGATCTTTGGCAACACCTCTTACACCTCTAATGATTTCTGGGCAACAGCTATATTTTTCAAATTTGTTTCGGTACACTACATTGGTACCTACTAAATGAACGTTTTGGTGTGACGTCAGACGGATTAATCGCCAGCCTGGGAAACTAAGCTGAGACCTTATGTTTACCTATAACTCGATATCTCAGACCCTATTTGAGTTATCCGAATAATTTTTTGACACAGTATTTTCATTTTATACGAATAATAGGATAGCTAAAAATTCATAAGTGTGAACATTCTTTATTGATTTTATTGAAAAAGAATCACCGTCATTTTGACCATGTGTGATATGACATTTTTTGTTGCAAATATCTCGTATGATCCCCCCTTGAAGTTTAGGCCTTTTAAAAGTAGACACATTATTTATCTATGAAATATTGCTTTTCTCTGACCTTCTGAACTTTCAGGCAGTTCGAAAGATATTCCAGATTTGACTCACCTCACATGTTCACATCATCTTTATATGATAATAGCCGCTTCAGTGAGCTGTTGCAACAAAAGAAATGCATCTGTAGCAATCCTGGGAGTTGGAGGAGGTGGTTTGTGTTCCTTCTTGAGTAAATTCGAATGTCATGTTAAAATAACTGGAATAGAAATTGATCCTGAAATTATTGAAATTGCTACAAAATGGTTTGGACTACAGAAGAGTGCAACACTTGAAATAAAAATTCAAGATGGCCTTCAATATCTGAGAGAACTTAGGAACCAAGGTATTCATTCAAATAGAATGTTTTTCGTTTCATTCATTCCTACCTAATTTCAGGAAAATTAATGGATGCAGTTCTATTTGATGTTGACAGTAAAGATTCATCTATAGGAATGAGCTGCCCACCACAAGAATTCCTGGAAGATGGGGTCTTGGAAGATGTTGAGGAAATCATTGCGAAAAAAGGTATATTGCAGAAATATTTGCATAAATATAATTACTTCCGTTTACTTCATTATTTAGATTTTCACTAGCCCATTTTTTATACAACTTTCGAAGACAAATGTCGTGAGATTTACTTTCATTAATATATAAAGCATCTCATTTTGAAATTTCACCTTCTCATGCTTATCTGAGAGTTGAAAATGGAATTAAAGCAATTAAATCTGAGCTTTGCTTCAGGCTGGTGAATAATGTGGTAAATATCGGGGAATTAATCCTGTCATCTTTGACACTACCTGCCCCATTTCTTCCATTCAAAAATATCAAAAGGAATAAATGACTTACTCCCATGGAGTTCAACACTATGTTACTTATCTAGAAAAGAATAAATTGTTAAGTGACAGACAATTCGGATTTAGGGAAAATGTATCAACAACTGACGCGATTCAGAAGCTTATAGAAAGTGTCATTCGCCCCATAGACCAGGGTAAGAGGGTGCTGTCGGTGTTTTTGGATCTGGCCAAGGCCTTTGACACTGTGAATCATTCTAAACTTCTTGATAGATTGGAGAATTTGGGTGTCAGGGGTGTTGGCCTGAAATTATTCCGAAGTTACTTGGAAGATAGAGCTCAGTGCGTTAAGATCGGGACTACATTGAGTTCACCACTGAGGGTTGATGTTGGTATACCGCAGGGAACGGTGCTCGGACCCATCTTGTTTTTGGTATTCATTGACTGGGTGCTTCGTGCAGCCAATCTTGATATGATTGCCTATGCTGATGATGCAGTCATTATTTTTGTTGGAAACTCATGAGATGATGTTTATCGGAGGACTGTGGAGGGTTTGAGAGTTATCTTTGCATTGCTCTCATTATCCTCTTTAAGTTTGAACATGGATAAAACAAGATATTGTTTCATTTTCCCTTAAAGTAACTGAACAGCCGAATTATGATTCGATAACAATACATGAAGAACAATTTAATCAGTTGAGCTGTGGGTGTGCTGCTGTGAAAAAAACTGGGTCGTAAAGTACTTGGGGTTTCTGATCGATCAGCACCTGAGATGGAATGAACATACAGCCTACTTAGTAAAGCGTATTCGAAAACTTTTCTATTTGTTTTATAATATACGCAATGTTCTGTCTCTGAGAGAGTGTTTCCGGGTGTATGAAGCTTTAGTTCTGTCCTTGTTGAGGTATGGAATTGTGGTATGGGGTGGTGGTGGTAAAAATAGCATGAGAGGTTTGGACATAGTACAGAGAACTCTACTAAAAATAAGTTGGGGAAAAGATTTGGAACTGAAAGACTATATTTAGATTCTCAGCAACTTAATATCGCACAAATCTATATCTATGAGGATTTACTGAATCAAATGAAAAAGAACAAACAACTAGTACAACATTCATTTCAAACAAGACAGGTCCTCAATGGAAATCTTGTTATCCCATTATTCCATAAGAAACATTTGCAGAGTAGCGTTCTGTACCATGGACCTAAATTCTATAATCTCCTTCCCTTTGAAATGAGGGCATCATTTAACATAAGGAGTAAAGTATGCAGGAATCGGTTTCGATCATATATAAGCATGAACTCTGGTAGATGCGAGGCCGTTCTTTCTAGATAACGTGGTGTATTCTTGAAGTAGTTTTAAGGTTGATTGTAGATCCTTTTTCTTGGTTTTTTTTTAGAGCTGCAGAAAATTCCTTCGACTATGTGTGAGGATGTTCATCATTGATTTCTGCAGAATGTGACAGCTTGCTTAGACTGCACATTCTGCTACTGAACTCGTGAATTTAGATAATATGTATATTTTTATATTTTTTATGATGAATAAATTGAATTGAATTGAATCTATGATTTCTACATTATCAAAATTTGGTTCATGATGGTATTCTATGGAATGAGCAGCAAGAGCACATGTATCTTTTTTTGTTCTAATGTTACTTTTATGAAGTGAAATTCTCTGTTTTAATTTTGTAGTTGTTTGACCTATATAACATTTATCTCAATCATTACAATTAATTTTGTATATCACGTTGTATTTATTATTAGTATGAAGTTTATCTTTCAATTTTGAGAATATTTTCTAGAGTGGTTTAACATTCTTATTGGATATTTTGAATTTTTTTCTAGGTACCAGTTTTCTAATTCTTGAAGTAAGTTGTTCATGGTATGGTAAAACCAGAAAATCTGGCCTTTCTTGTATCAAATCTGGTTGATGATCTCTCAAAACTACTATGTTATTAGGTGTACAATAGAGAATTTTGTTCAACTATTTTTTAGGGTATCCACTCTTCATCAAAAGTTCCTCTAATATTTTCAGGTTTTTTGTTTTAAATTTATTATTCGAAATGCTAGATATTCTTGTTTTCAAAATACGAATCATATTAATTTTCTGTTTTATGGGCTGATAAGATTTCCAATGAATATATCTGCCAGAGGACATAGTTTTTCTGTACCAATCTGTTATTAATCTATTATCTTCTCTAATAACTAACACATCAAGAAAAGGGATAGTGCCATTATTTTCTATTTCTACCGTGAATTGAATTTTGTTATTGAATTTATTCATAATTTGGAGAGATTCATCAACAAGATTTTTGGGAACAGCTGTTATAATATCATCCATGAACTTCTTAATGAATGGTACTCTGAAAGGTAATTTTGATAAGGAATTTTTTAAAACTAAATTGACAACAAATTGAGCAATAATCGGGGAAAGAGTGGAACCCATAGGTGTACCATGTTTTTGTTTATAATAAGTACCTTTGAAAGAGAAAATGGTGGATTCGAAAAGAAATTTTATAATTCTAATGAATTCTTTCTTGTTAACTGGACAATTTTCTTTTATTCTGGTCCAATTTTCGTTTATACATAGCTCAGTTAATTCAAAAGAAATATTAGTGAATAGTGAGATAACATCCCAACTCACTAAGATATAATCTTCAGGTATGATTTTGTTATTAATGAAGTTAGAAAACTGAAAAGAGTCCGAAACATAGAATTCATTATTGAAATCATAAGATTTGGTTAAAATTTCTTTTGCAAATTCTGCTAATTTTGAATTTGGTGATTATATAGAAGCTATAATGGGTCTTAGATCCATATACAGGGTGTACCAAGTTCGACGGCCTATTAGGCGTTTCTGGAGAACTAGACTTATTTGAAATCTGAAAATTGGGATTATGATATTGTTTGACATAATCTACCGAGCTAAAATATTCTTGGAGCCTGACCACTTTCAGTTATACAGGGAGCGAAAAAAAAATTTTCAAAATTTTATTTTTCTGTTTTTTTCTTTTTGAATTTGATAGAGTATGCCATTCTGAATACATTCGTACTCGAATCGTTGCATTCGTCGAAATACTTTCAAAAATATCGAGAAAAATCTGAAGAAAAAGAGAGAAAAGGGTATTCGGTATTATGTTTGTTATTCCTAATCTACATCTCTTAAGCACAAACCGTTGTCACATTTTCGAAGTCAAAGACTTTGGAAATATTGTACATTTTTAAAATTTTGAAAAACTCATCACAGGGTGTTCCAAATGTTGGGTCAAAAATTGGGATCAAGATTGGCCCATAACTTTCGTTTTTCAAATTAGAACCCTATTTTTTTATGATTGCGTTGGATTGTATGAAGAAAAATGATGATAGTGTTCTAACATGTTAATGCTCCTAAAATTGATAATTCTTGAGTTATTTAGGATTTTCTGAATTTATGTGGTACGTAGCGTCAAATTCATTTAATCTGTTTCATTTCAACTATGACCTGGGTCATAGAAAATGAATTATTCCACTAATGATATACACTTGAATACATCTGTACTGAAATCGTTGCATTCGTCAAAATTCTTTCCGAAATATAAAAAAAAACTGAATAAAAAAAGGTAGATAAGAGTATTCGGTATAATGTTTGCTATTTCTAATCTAGATATCTTGAACACAAACCGTTTTCACATTTTTTGTAGTCGAAGACAATGGAAATATTTTACATATTTAGAATTTTGAAGAACTCGTCACAGGGTGTTCTAAATGTTCGGTCAAAAATTGGAATCAAGATTGGCCCATAACTTTCGTTTTACAAATTAGAACCCTATTTTTTTATGATTGCGTTGGATTCTGCGAAGAAAGATGATGATAATGTTCTATCATGTTGATACTTCTAAAATTAATATTTCTTGAGTTATTTAGTATTTTCTGATTCCATGTCGTACATTGCGTCAAATTCATAAAATCTGTTCCATAACAACAATGATGAATGAATTGAACAAAAAGGTGTGTCACTAGTGAGTTATTGAAATAATTCATCTTCTATGACCAAGGTCATAGTTGATATGAAACAGATTTAATGAATTTGACGCTAAATACGACATAAAATCAGAAAATCCTAAATAACTTAAGAATTATCAATTTTAGGAGCATGAACATGTTGAAACATTATCATCATTTTTCTTTGTACAATCCAACGCAATCATAAAAAAATTGGGTTCTAATTTGAAAAACGAAAGTTATGGGCCAATCTTGATCCCAATTTTTGACCCAATATTTGGAACACACTGTGATGAGTTTTTCAAAATTCTAGAAATGTACAGTATTTCCACATTCTTCGACCTCAAAAATAAGAAAACGGTTTATGCTTAAGATATCTAGATTAGGAATAAAAAACATAATACCGAATACTCTTTTCTCTCTTTTTCTTCAGGTTTTTCTCGATATTTTTGAAAGTATTTCGACGAATGCAACGATTTGAGTACGAATGTATTCAGAATTGCATACTCTATCAAATTCAAAAAGAAAAAAACAGAAAAATAAAATTTTGAAAAATTTTTTTTCTCTCCCAGTATAACTAAAAGTGGTCAGGCTCCAAGAATATTTTAGCTCGGTAAATAATGTCAAACAATATCATAATCCCAATTTTCAGATTTCAAATAAGTCTAGTTCTCCAGAAACGCCTAATAGGCCATCGAACTTGGTACACCCTGTATATAATCCAGATATACAAAATTAATTGTAATGATTGTGATAAATGTTATATAGGTCAAACAACTACAAAATTAAAACAGAGAATTTCACTTCATAAAAGTAACATTAGAACAAAAAAAGATACATGTGCTCTTGCTGCTCATTCCATAGAAGACCATGCATGAACCAAATTTTGATAATGTAGAAATCATAGATGTAGAAAAAAATTCTAAAAAGAGAAATTTTCTTGAAATGGTGAGAATCGCACAGTATCAATTCTAGAAGAGATATAGGTGGTCTCAGTTCCATATTTTCATATCTCATTAGTTTAGATTCCATAAATTCTACTTAGTGTTAAAAAAATATTCAGATTTCATTTTCCTGAATCTAGATATGAATGAGCTGTCAATTCGACTTTCCATGTCATAAAAAAATTTTTGCAAGCTTCAATATTTTCCTTCCCAATATTTATATTTTACCATAATTATTCTCCGTATTTATTGATGTCAATTATTTTGTTCCCATCTTTCTGTACAACCTCAATTTCGTAAGTTTTTCATGAATTCATTTTATACCCGATCCTTTTTCATTATATTGTATATTTTTGTAGTTCTCCTGAAGAAGAGATAATAAATAAATCTCGAAAGCTCGAGTAAGAAAAAAGAGTATTCATATCAGTTGCTGCTATTCCCAATACACAAATATTTATTATATATATATGTATATATATATATATATATATATAAATATAGGGTCTTTCACGAGGAACCTCACCCATATATATACGGGAAACTACTGAACGTATTTTCATTAAATTCAGCACTTATAAGTATTTCACGATGCTGATGAAATCTAAAATATTTTCAAGGCATGAGCACCTCCGGTTTTTCCGGGAATGACGTCAACTTCCGTTTTTCAAATTAGAACACCATTTTTTTATTGCAGAAATAGATTCCTTAGAAAATTTCAAGTTATTTTGATGTAGCATTTTTCAGTTTTGGTTGGAAATTCTCTCTGAGCGGGAAAATTCGAAAAAAAATCGAAAATAGAGCTCCGCTGAAACAAGAATAACTTCGAGGTTTTTGGATGGAAAATTTTCATTTTTGGGATTTTTCAAGATGTAAGATTGATGTATCCACTTTAAAAATCGAAATCGCGATTCATGATACAGGGGGTGAAAAAATCGCTTTCAAAGTTAGGGATGACAAAATCGTGAAAAATCAATTTTTTCAAATTAGAACCAATTTTTTATGGCAGATATTGAATCTACGTTAAAAAAATAATGTGAGTGTATGCATCACACCCTTGCCCTAAAATGGATATTTTCTGAGTTATTCACAAAAAAGTGTTTTTCGTCTTGAATTTTCAGTTATTTCTTTTCCCTTCACGCCAAAAAGATGAAATTTTCAGGAACTGTTATTTGAACCATGCTGTAGATTTTCAGCCCTTCTTGAAACCGACTTCAAGTTACTATTAGGAGAACCATGGCAAACTCTCGCAGTTATAACTAGAGAAGATGCTCAAAGTTTTGACCGTTAATTTCTAGACATTTATTTATACGTCTCAGGAATGCTTCGTGCGTTGCTCTTCTTATTTCATCGGGAGGAAGAGATCTGCAAAAGTGTTTTAAAAACCAAATTGAGTTTTCAAAACTATGAATCTAAAAATCTAAACAAACCTGAACGCATTTCTGACTCGTTCTATGCAGTCCTCTTTATCAGTCAGGGGAGTTGAGTAGACAATATTTTTTATCCTACCCCAAACATAATAGTCTAAAGGAGTTAAATCGGGAGAACGTGGTGGCCAAAGATGTGGACCATTGTTCGCCAACCATCGATCTTCAAATAGCCTATAGAGGATATTTGACACATTGAGTGAATTGTTGATACCATAAGTCATTATGGTTCTGTACTAGCAGCTCAATTATTTGAGTCAATATGTCAGAATATCTATCTCCAAGGGGAACATTCTTTAAATAATGCAAACATGTGTAGTGTTCTATCTTACCAGTTAAAGTCCCATCATAAATGTGAACATCGAGAATTGCATTATTTTAGATGGCGCAAAAAATATTGAAACTCTAGGTCTCTTGAAAGTTCCATTGTCTGAAGTGGTGGTTGTTCTCTTCATCCCAATAATGACTGTTATGCCTATTGAAAGAACCATTCTTTGTGAATTTAGATTCATCTTTCCAAATTATACAGTCCAAAAAGTTTTCATTCTCTTGAAATCGAATCATCATAGCTTCGCAAAACTCTGTTCTCCTGACGAAATCAGTTTCCTTCAAGTGCTGAACCCTATTGAATTTACAGTAGAATTCGGATATAACGACCGTCAAGGGACCGACGATATTCGGTCGTACTAACCGGACGACGCAATAAACGGATGTAAATGCATAGAAATTTCCATGAAACTAACTCCGCGTTTACGTCGCTAAAGCGGTTGTGCGTTGTAAGCGGAGTCGTTATATCCAGATTCTACTGTATATGGGTGCATTTTATGTTTTTTTAATATTCTCCAAACACTCGATAGAGATAATCCCAGATCAATCTCGGCATCTTTGGAGAATTTTGAGGATTCTCACGAAAATATGCAAGAACTGTAATTTCGTTGTTCTCATCTTCTACTACACTTTTTTCTCTGTGTATAGTTTTCTTAACGAAAGATCCGACATTTCTCAAGTTTGTCATGGTTCTGTTAATGGTATCTCTCGTTGGTCTGGGTCGGTCAGGAAACCTCTCAATGAACAGTCGAATCGTTCTATCTACAACTTCATTACATTCTCCATGAAGTAGAATGAGATTTAAATAATCTTCATTGGTAAAATTAGGCATAGTGATCGATTTTATAACTTAATACGAAGTATCACCAAATAATAGTAAACACAAAATGCTACTGAATAAAGAGGAATTTGGCAGTTGTAATTAATGATATCTATCATTGAAAAAAAAGAATGTAAAACATGGTAAGTTTTTGCATATGGTTCATAAGGAATTATTTATTTATCACTGGAGAGAAAACCGATGGCCGATTAGTTGAAATAAAGAGGTTTCCGATACAAATTCGAATCAAAATTCGCCATCTATTTAGGAACAACCTGTAACTTTTTTCTCTTGCATATTAGGGTAGTAAAATCTAAAACATGGTTTAAGTAACAGTTCCTGAAAATATTCATCTTTTTGGCGTGAAGGGAAAAGAAATAGCTGAAAATTCAAGACGAAAAACAGTTTTTTGTGAATAACTCAGAAAATATCCACTTTAGGGCAAGGGTGTAATGCATACACTCACATTATTTTTTAACGTAGATTCAATATCTGCCATAAAAAAATGGGGTTCTAATTTGAAAAAATTGATTTTTCACGATTTTGTCATCCCTAACTTTGAAAGCGATTTTTTCACCCCTGTATCATGAATCGCGATTTCGATTTTTAAAGTGGATACATCAATCTTACATCTTGAAAAATCCCAAAAATGAAAATTTTCTATCCAAAAACCTCGAAGTTATTCTTGTTTCAGCGGAACTCTATTTTCGATTTTTTTTTCGAATTTTCCTGCTCAGAGAGAATTTTCCAACCAAAACTGAAAAATGTTACATCAAAATAACTTGAACTGTTCTAAGGAATCTATTTCTGCAATAAAAAAATGGTGTTCTAATTTGAAAAACGGAAGTTGACGTCATTTCCGGAAAAACCGGAGGTGCTCATGCCTTGAAAATATTTTAGATTTCATCAGCATCGTGAAATACTTATAAGTGCTGAATTTCATGAAAATACGTTCAGTAGTTTCCCGTATAAATATGGGTGAGGTTCCTCGTGAAAGACCCTGTATATATATATATATATATATAATATATATATAGAATATATATATATATATATAATATATATATATATATAAATATATAATACTATATATATATATATATATTGTAGAATACACGTGTTTCGGGCCTTAGGCCCTCATCAGTACGGTGAAAAGATGGTAAAAAAAAACGCAAAACGGAGTCAACACAAGGAAGCCAGCCGTTATGCGTTTTGATTTACCATCTTTTCACCGTACTGATGAGAGCCTAAAGCCCCGAAACACGTGTCTACGGTTATTTTTCATTCTTGAGGTTATGTCCATTAGATTTTTTTCAATGTATATATATATATATATATATATAAAAGTAGAATGTAATCAGGATGTTCGATCAAGGAAACTCAGTTAAACACTTTATTATCCTAGCTTTCGGTAAATGTTGTTACCTTTTTCAAGGATCTGTAATAATAATAATAATAATAATAATAATTTATTAAATCAAAATACCATACAGGTGTAGATTAAATCAAATACATACAAGAATTACAACCTCTCAAAATCACTCTCCTGTAAGAACTCTCCTATATTATAATAACTTTTATCAATCAGAAAAGATTTAAGTTTTTGTTTTTTGCACCTTATTTGGCAATGACTTAAATTTTTTTGGCAACTTATTCCACAATGTCAGCAAGCTATAAGTTACATTTTTTTGTAAATATGAATAATTGGGCTTATCCTCTTGAAGAATATTTTTTCCTCTTGTATTATAGGAATGTTGGAGTTGAAGATCTTTGAAATCATTATAGTTATTTACTATGAACATCACTGACTCATATATATAAAGACCGTACAGTGTTAAGATGTTGAAACTCCTGAATATGTTCCTGCAGGTTTCATATTGATTCATGCCAAAGATGATTCTTAGGCATCTTTTTTGTAAGAGAAAAACTCGCTCCGCTCTGTAGATCTTCCCAGAAGATGATTCCATATCTTATCCTAGAATGAACGTAGGCATGATAGGCAGTCAGAGCAGCATCCAGCCCTATCATTCGTATAGTCCGCAATGCATAGCCGTAGCGTGCTATCATTGGTGAAATCTTCTCAACGTGACTACTCCAGTTGAGGTTACGATCTATAGTCACTCCTAAAAATGACAGGTTTTCAACTGACTCAACTGCACAATCTTGGAATCTTAGGTTTAGTTGTTCATTCTTTTCCCTGAATATTAAAAGTTTTGTTTCTCCACATTTAGCATCAAGTTGTTATTAAGGAACCATTCATTCATATTTTTCAGGTCAGTCTCAAGGTTTTTGATACATGCATTTTGATTTTCAGCTTTACATATTATTGATGCATCATCTGCAAACATTATGACATCGTTGTTGGTAGTCTGAACTAGATCGTTGGCATAGATTATGTAGAGCAATGGTCCTAATATGGAACCCTGTGGTACACCGTTCAATACTTGTTTGGAATCAGATCGTATTATATTTCCATTTCTTCCTCTACTTATTGTCCTTTGGGTTCTTTTGGATAAATAGGATTCAATGAGCTTCAGTGCTACCCCTCTAATACCATATTTCTTCATCTTTGCCAGTAATTTCTCATGGTTGACTCTATCGAAGGCTTTTGACAGGTCCAGACAGAGAGCCGCTGTAGTATTATTTTGATTTAATGACCTAATGATAGAAGTAAGTGCTTGATATATTGCATTCAATGTTGACTTTCCCTGTCTAAAACCATATTGTTGTTTCACAAGTATGTTGTTTGCTTCAAAAAACTGCATTAATTTGTCAAAAATTATACGCTCAAGTATTTTATTCACATTAGATAGCAATGATATTGGCCTATTAATTATCAATATTTTCTTTACTTCCTTTTTTATAGATAGGTTTCACCATTGCTTCCTTTAATCTTTGTGATACTTTCCTGTTTGTAAAATCTGATTTATAATGTGAGTAAGTGGAGTTTTTATTATTGATGCACACTTCTTGAGCAGTTTTACTGGTATGTTTGTCACTTCCCACTGAATTTTTATTTTTAAGTTGTAAAATGTATTGGTATGTTTCTTGCTCTATAAGTGGACTTAAAAATATGCTATTGTTGCAGGATTTGATGTTACTGTTGTCCGCATCAGTACCACTATGCTACTATTTGAACTTATAAAATGTTTGTTAAATTGATTGAGTACATCTTCCTCATCCTGGTGAGGAAATGAATTGAAAATCGAGTTATCATTATTATTCTTTCTGTCTGTTATAGTGCTAACTAAGTTCCATGTAGCCTTTGTTTTTGTTTTCAGACTGAGTTATATAGTTACTATGACTTATCATTTTAGCCTGTTTAACAACCTGCTTCAGTATACGACAGTAGCTTTTGTAATAGTCGAGTGATATTATTCCTTCTTGTACTTCTGCCCACATTGATCTCTTTCGGTTGCTTGAAATTTTTATCCCTGTTGTTATCCATGTTTGCATTGTTCTCCTCATTGAGCACTTTCTTTCTGGAAATATCAGATTCAGATACATTTGCATTATCTCAGGAGAAACAGTTGTACGCTTCGTCTGGATCCAATCGCTCCAATACACCCCGCCAAGATACATCCTCCAGACTGCTGAAAAACTGCTGCATTTTAGAGTCAGTGAAAGTCCTTTTTCTAATACATGTTCTTCCATTAGGAACATTATTACATTTAACTGCTATGAACTGAGCCATATGATCTGACAAAAGAGAATTTATATTATAATTATTTTCAAATGTTGGAGTGTTGGTAAATATATTATCAATCAATGTTTTTGTTGTCCGTGTAATTCTTGTTGGTTCAACTATTGTTTGCTGTAGATCATATGTGCAAAGGATATCTACAAAATTATTTTTTACGTGGCTGTCTTCCAATAAGTTAATGTTGAAATCTCCACAGAGTACAACATCATATTTACCAAATTTCATATTTATTTCATAGAGTATTTGTTCAATTTTATGAAGAAATATCTGTGCATCACCCAAACAGGTCCTATAGACTGTCAAAAATATCATTTTCCTGGTATTACTGATTGCACATGATACCTCTATTTCCTTCTCCTCACTCAAGTTAGTGATCCATTGTACGTTGTCAAAGTCGGTAATATTATCACGGATTAAAATAGCTGTTCCCGCCGTGTATAAAATTCTCTCTTGCATAACCTGATATTATCCTGTAATTAGGAATCTTCAAAAATTGAATTTCATCTTTATTCATCCAGTGTTCACTGAAACAAATTACGTCTGGAACCTTTGTGAGTGAGTTAATAAAGAGTTCAATTTCGGGAAGTTTGTTTTGATACATTGAATATCTGATGTAAGATATTCAAGCAGTTACCGGATTCACCTCTCTGTGAAGTTTCGTCTGATGTGTAGAAAATGGTTGATTACTACCCCCTTTCCCCACATATTTTCATTCAGAACTTGTTGTTTCGAATCACTTGGTATATATACCTTGAAAGAGCTTTTGAATTTGTCTTTCTTAGTTTTCATTTTTTCACATTTGCTGCTTATTTTGAATGTTTTTTCTATATATTCCACAACTTGTTCACATTTGGTATCTGGATCTAGACCCGATAAAAATAGGCAAGATTGTTGCTCAGCTACTGTCAAACTGAATTTTTCCATTGCTCCTTTAATTGGAGCTGGCCTTGTTTGTTTAAAATTTCGTTTCTTGGCAACTTCTCTCCAGTTTTCTCCTTCCAGTTGAATCTTCATATCAGGTGCCTGTTGTTCATTTTTGTATATACTTATTTCGTCTTCAATGTAATTTTCATCCTTTTGCTCATTTGTGACTTGATTGTGTTGTTGGTTACCTTGTAATTTCCTACTTCTTGGTTTATTATTGTCTTAGTTGGCGTCAATTTTTGGTTTGATTGTATTTGAATTTTGAGGTTTTGTTTATTATTCGTTGTTGTTTCTGTATTTTTATTCGATGTCCACTTTTTGTAGCATTTTTGAGCACAGAACTATAAGCAGTTTCGAAGTTGACGTTGAGACAGTGAAATGTCAACATTGTTTTGATTACTTTTTTCTGTTTTTGTTTCCAGGATTTTTTCTATAGGTCTATTTTGTAGCAGCGTAATTTTTTCAGTTAATAGTTTGTTATTTTCATTCAGAATAATATTTTTATCACTTATCTCATTGATGAGAAGTTCTTTATTTTTTTGAAATTCTATTAGAACATATTTTAAATGCTCAATCTCCTTCTGCAGTAATTGATTTTCATACCTCATTTTTGTATTTTCCTCCCTGAGTTGTATTTCTAATTCTCGAACTAATTCGTTATCCATTTCACTTGCTGGTTTATCACAACACTTAACATAAACTTCATCCAGGAATGATAACCCTTTTTGTTTGTTAATCTTCTTGCACAAGAATCATGGAACAGAGCTCCACAATTTTTGCAGGTAAACGACGTATACGCCTTTTTAGCACAGCATTTATAGTATTTTAACTTTTTTTGGGAATTTTTCATCTCAGAATCATACCCTCTTCAGAGCACTGATCTAACGCGTCATTCTCATTTTCCGCCATATTGAATAATATGAAAATACATATAAATAACAATGGAAACAAAGACAACTAACATACATATACTGTGATTTTCTTCCTTCTGGGCAGTCTGAAGATAAAAAAACCAAACATTCAGCAAGAAATAGTTGCAATATAAATACAGAACATGTCATATAATAGAATTAAACTCATCTGACATCTTTCAGTGAAGGTAGCATAAAATTGTATGCTTTTTCTTATATTTCATTGGTTGTTGTTATTTATGAGGTTCTGATTTTGAAATAGGTGATGGGATTTTCTTGATAACTCAATGAGGTAAGAATGTATGTTGCTGAGGTTGTTGGTATCTTGTTTGGTATTCATAGTTTTATAATCGCTGCTATCGATAACATTTCCAAGAAGAGTCTCTTTTTGTAAGTAGGTTTCTTTGAATAATACTTTCGTATTTGAATAATCGATTACATGATTCATTGTTGTTGACATGAATAGCTAGAGCGCAAGTTCTCAATTTTCTTCGTGTATCACTCTTGTGGGATGTTATTCTATCTTTTATCCATCTAGAAGTCTGACCTATGTAAGTTTCTTCACAATTGCTCTTTCTCTTTATCTTTCGGTCGACTGTAAACCAACTTATGAATAGTATTATTCATAATTTTAAACAATTTCGTATATTCTTGTATTCACTAAAAATTTGAGAAATTCTGTTGGAGAGTACTGGAATATAGGGTAAGGTAGTGTAGATAATCTCTCTTGTTCTAATGCTCTGGTGTTCATTGGTAAGGTAATATCAGTTGGAGGAGAAGAAGCTGTATTGTGTAGTATCTTATTGAGAATTTTGATAGGGTAGCCATTCATCAAGAAGATGTTCTTAAGGTCAGAAATACATTGACTATGGAAGGTAGGGTGCGTCAGTCGTAAGACTCTTGTTTTCATCCCTGTAACTATGTTTTATCTTCATGTTATAAGGATGGCAAGATCTGTATGTAAAAACCTGCCAGAGCTACTAGTTTTCTGTACCAATCTGTCTTCAAAACTCCTTCAATTCATTTCACCCTCATGTCTAAGAAAGGTAAGTATTGTTAACCTCCTCTTCTGCTGTGAATTGTAAGGGGGGTGAATTGCTGGGAATAGCAAATGGTAACGATGGTAGTACAGAGGTCAACAGATCATCTAATACATAATGTGCCAAAATGGAGAAAGTTTGCTTCCCATTGGAGTACCTAAGTCTGTTTGTAAAAATCTTCTTGATATGAGAAGTAGGTGTAATTTTGAAAATTTGATATTTACGGCAAATCTCCTTTAATAGATATATATATATAAATATATATATATATAAATATATATATATATATATATATATATATATATATATATATAATAATATATATAAAATATATATATAGGTGTCCCACCGGGAGTGCCCATTAGAAGTTTATGGAGAAATGACAATTCGATGAATTTCAAATGTTGTGTTAAGATATAAGCCAAGTTGACCATCATTTATGATATATTCTTAAATATCAATGACTTCCGGCTTTCACCGGAAATGGTATCAATTTTCTATTTCAAATGGAACACCCTGTAAATTATGACTTTTTTGGATAGATCTTCGAATGCCACATAATTTCATTCCCTATAGTCATCTGGAGCCGATTTCGAGTTATTCACTGTTTTTTGAAAAAAATTACAAATTATGGCTTGTAGAACACAGAGAATTCAATAAAAGCGCAATGCACAATCTCAATCTGTTTTTTGAATTGGTAACCGAAAAG